>JBBPKK010000166.1:0-44388 GCA_038089215.1 Tylopilus vinaceipallidus
ATCTCCAGACCTCAGTCCCATAGAACATTTGTGGTTTCTTCTCAAAAGAAGGCTAGCAGAGTATCCTGAGCCACCCAAAGGAATATTGGAACTTTGGGAGTGCATTCAAGTGGAGTGGGAGAAGATTGGAATAGAGGAATGTCAAAGATTGATTCAGAGTATGCCCAGGAGGATTCAGGAGGTGATTGAGGCCAAAGGAGGATACACTTCATACTAATTTATGATACCCTTAATGTCAGCAACAAAACCGTTGCAATGAGTACCCTTGATTGATTGGAGTATATCTCATGTGGCTGTGATTTAAATCACATGACATAGGGAAATGATTTGTAGCCAAGAGTGACTACTATATTTGGTATCACCAAAGCTAAGTGAAATTCCCACATGTAATTGTGGTGCGCTTCACGCACCAGATTGAGGTTAGGCATTGCAACGGTTTTGTTGCTCACTGTAAAGCGTAAGTTCCACGAATCGGATGCTACATCAAATTGATGATTGTCGCCTAGTTTGTCCAAACTGCCGCGCCTTACGCCTATCGCGATTGCATGGCTGACCATGCAGGTCATCATAGACATGTTTATCATTAGTATGGTCGTAAATTTCAGATTGATGACATCGAGACGCTCAACTGTAACTGCTACAGTGACTTTGATTATTGTGCTTCATTTCTCAAGAACCGGATGCCACAAGATGGATACAGTTCTTAACCAACTTTTTCGTGGTACTATACAGACTGGTCTCTTTGCCGGGATCTTCTCAATTAACATTTTAATCTTTTTCTTCGTCCTGCCAAACATGAATTTCTACATGTTTGCTATTCCTATCGATCACATCTACACGAATGTGCGCTTGTTTGCCTGCTAAATGAACGTGTGCTATCCGCTAACATATTCCCATCTCTTCTTTTTGAACAAGACCCTCATGGACACACTTCTGACTCGCGAGTACATCAAGGCAAATATGGGGGTGCACAGGTCATGGACATCGGCGGAACGGTAGACTGCTTTGCTTCTGCCGTATACCCGTGGCTCCGGGTCATCACCGATCCCTAGTCCACTCGGTTGGGCGCCTAGTGATGAATCACAGGCCACCACAACGTTCCAGTCAACGAACATCCGATTCGAAGTGAAACAGACCGTTCACGGCGCATATGATCTCGAAAGTGCGGAAGCCAAGCTTGCACCATTGGCAGTCTAGCCCATGCACAGCAAGTCGTTCCCTTTGGTTGCAAGTTTGGGTGGTACATATAACACGTTTCAGCGCGTTACACGCGGCATGCCTGGCGTCATCGCAACGGTTGTGTAACGCTATGAATACCCACTTTTCTGTGTTTATTGCCCATCTATTCCCATGAACTCGGTTGCTCGTGCATTCTTGATCATCATACCAGCTTTATTATCGTACATAAGGACAAGAAACATGGATTTGTATGGATAGCGTCCTGAAACTCTTCTTGCACAATAGTACGCAGAACAACTAGTCCAAGGCTTCCCAAGTGGAGGTGTTTCAGAGCAGAGTCCGTACGGCAATGGGCATGGCCAGCTCCACCTCAACCTCGACGATATTGATTCGTTGATCATCATCATCAAGATGGGACCGCAGGTATAACAAAATAACCGAGAGGGCTCAACAGTCTGGATACCATAGGCACCGAAAAATGATGCACGGATAACGCGGCGGAACCAATGTGGGGCGATCGCGTGGCATCGGCGGAAGTCGCCCCCTCTGGAGGCAGTTCAGAACGCTTGGCAGGGAGGTAGCGTTACCGAGTGTCCTCAACACCTGTCGTCTGTCAGGGATGAGAGGACACTGATCCGGGAGCCATATAAACCAGTCGTGCCGGCCCGAGCATCGTTTCCAGAGTCATCGTGCATCGATTTTCAAAGAACAGCTTGGAGGAAATGTGTTCCATTGCACCACCGATTGCATTCGCTTTCCGACATTCTGAAGTCGCAGACATCACAAGTAGATTTTAATGGTGGCATCAAGCGATAGGTATCCCAACCTAAAGTGCCAGTGAATGGCTTCATGGTCCAGTCGTGCAATGGCATACCTCAGTTCAAAGTTGCTAGCACCATCATGATTTATCAAAACAAGGGACGAGATCAAGCCAGATTTGGGCCATAACCGTGGTAAAGGAGGGGTCGCCCTCTGACGGTGTGTTCTTCTGAAGTTGCTCATAGAGTAGTACTCCTTTAGAGTATCACTAGTGCGGCCACTTGGAGCTATTCGTTGGTGCGCGAGGAGCGCAAGAAAGCAGCCCGAGTACGGTGTACGAGTGTAGTTCTCCGCTCAGAGCTCAAACGGAGAGATGGTGGGGGGAATCGGGAATGTCTCTGTTTCAATGGGAACGCTGGGTGTCGTCCTATGTACCGTAGTACTAATTACCACCTATGTAAGTGGACGTGCTCGGTGTCGGCTTGAACACCAATTCTATTCACATGCCAAATATTCTAGCATCAGAGTAGTGAGAACTAATGTTCTCTCCTTGGACATCGCTCCAGATGACGCGACGAGGGAGGAGATGCAGAGGGAGCGAGGGTGACATGAACGCGAGGGGTCGGGCAAAGCACGCAGCGCTTTCAGCCCCAGACAGAGCAGGCCCGGATGGGGCGTGAGCTGCAATACCCAAATGGTAGGAGTCCGCCGATGACAAAAAGAAGCGCACGCCTCGAACCCGACAAAGGCCTATGGGAGGGCGGTGGGTCAGATGAGAGAGGAGGGTGGGAGGGCGACAGAACAGAGACCGCGCGCCCTCAGCGGGTGGTTCTAGCAAAGGAAATGACACCGCCGACTCTGCGAGAGTGGGTGTGCCGTGAGAACATCACTGGCGTTGGGCATAGACCACCGCTCGTGCCTCTGCCGATTCGGTACATTCCGAGCCCGTTCTATGTACTCGAACTTGCCGCGGTGTGCCATCAACGCACCAGGTCCGAGTCGCCGTCGTATGGCAACGGGCAAAAATGACCGGAAGCTATTCCAATGGAAGTTCTATTACTAACACAAGTGCTCGACTCAGCCTGAATGTCCTGCTAGAAGCTATCATGATGCACGTTTCCCATCACCGGTAACAGACACCCGTTCCAACGACGCTCAGGCTGTTATCGGTTTGCTGTTTCTCTGGTGGATGCTATGTGACCGTGGTCGGTGCCTTTCGTGCCCATCAGAATTAGTAGCGTGAGTTCTCCAACCTCATTCCATCATTAGATGCGTCTTCACACAGTCACCACGACGGTCCTTCCGCCCGCGTAGCTGTACAGTATCAAACATGGTCATTACAACCGCAGCCTGGCACTTGGGACAATGATCTCCCAGCCAGACGCAATTCCCGTCAGCTTTTGGTCGCTGTGACTTGTCGGCCGCCATCTGATCAAGAAGGTCTTCTCATGCCCACACGATTCAAATATCGGTGTCGGAGGCACTCACCGGGTCTGCATATATCTACCTTCTGTCCGACTTTGGAGTGCTGAGTGCTCGGCCCCTTTCTACGATGATGGACAACAAGATCTTGCTCAACGCCTTGCGAGCAACGCCCATAGGCAACCTCTTGGCCGTATCTCGCTTACGTGCTGTTGACATCGCCTGGGCACTGGGTACCTTGTACGCCATGCTCAAAGTCGTACAATTTGCGCGTTGCCAGTTGAAGACGACCGCTCTCCGTGGTCCACCGAATTCCTCCTATCTGTGGGGCATCAACAAGATGCTCCTCACGTCATTCGACTCAGGAGCCGAGTTTGAGAAGTGGGCCGAAGAGTACGGTGGTGTTTATGTGGTCTCGTCCGGGCTTACGGGAAGACGAATCCACCTCTGCGATCCGAGAGCGATCGCGTACATGTTTCGAGGAGACACATGGACATACACCTTGACGTCGTTTGGTAAGGCGGCGACGGAAAGCATTGTAAGCGACGGTTTGAACAGCAGCTAATCGATTGCGGCTGATCGAATCTATGAAGGTAGGCAAGAGCATATTGTCCACGATGGGCGAGCATCACAAGAGGTTCGGAACTTTCATCTCCACCGCGTACCTCTTCTGACGTAGGCCTGCCCCAGGCAACGGAAGATTTTGACACCCGCTTTCAGTAATGCTGCAATTCGCAATTTGACAACGGTATTTTATGACTCAGCTTACAAGGTTTTTACTTGATCATTTGCTAGCGCAACAAGTCTCACAAAAATAAGCTTAGGTTAAAGGTGCTTGGGACTCTTTGATCGACGCAAGTGGCGATAGCGCTGTGATTGAAGTTCAGAGTTGGTATGCACCCATCTTTTGTTTTGAACGACGCTGACCCCACGCTCGAACTTAGGATGAATCGTATCTCGTACGAACTAGGGTTCTGGCTTGATCCTCACGACATCTGACCAGATTCTACTAGTCTCGACACAATCGGTATAGCCGGTTTCTCTCATGATTTTGGTACTTTAGACGGTAAAAAGACCTCGGTTACGGAAATTTTTGAAGCCATTTCCAAGCATGCAGACGGCAGCGCCAATAGGTTTACTTTCTTACTCGCTCAGGTGTTCCCATGGCTGTTGAGACTCCCGACGCCTCATTTCAAGCGGCTCAAGAGACTAAATCATACAATGGGCGAGATTTCAAATGCATTGCTCGCCAAGTCAAGGAAAGAAAAAGAGGCAGGTACACTGGGAGAAAGTGAGGAGAAGTCTATTCTTGGTCTTCTAAGTATGTCCATGTGTCCTGTGACGTTTGGCGACTTGACTTGGTTCATTTAGTCAAGGCAGAGAACCGAGATAACCAACTTAATTTAACACGTGATGAGGTCGTGGCGATGGTATGGTTTAAAATGTTGCGTTCGATGTCTGTGACCATTCTCATGTAGGCCAAAGTTCTGCTCGTTGCGGGCTATGAGACCACATCCAGTACGTTTGTGTGTTCTCTCAACTAAGTTGGACTCGTGACTTATCGCTGCTCCCTCAGTCAGCTTGACGGTATGAAAGCTGGGCAATAAAGTGGTGTGCATGGCTGACATACTAGTGTTTTGACTGTCCAGTGGGCATTGATCGAACTATCCAAAAACCCCAACGTGCAAACTAAGCTTCGAACGGAGCTTCTCGAGTTTTCGGCAGACCCGACTTATGACCAGCTTTCTACCAGTCTCCCTTACCTTGACGCCGTGGTTCACGAAACGCTGCGTATGCATGCTCCTGTCCCTGATTTTACTCGGATGGTGAGTGTGCCCAACTGAGTTTTGATTGCGTGACCCACTGATAACCCGGACAGGCTGATGTGGACGACGTCATTCCTTTGAGCAGGCCCGTACGCACTTTATCCGGAAAAATGGTTGACCATATTTACGTCGCAAGAGGAACCCACGTATCTGTGTCAGTACCGGCCCTCAACCGGTCGGTGGCGCTGTGGGGCCCTGATGCCAAGGAGTTCAAGCCAGAACGGTGGATCACGGAAGACGGTATTCCGTCCGGAGCGAAGGAAGTGCAGGGTCATCGGCATCTACTGACGTTCATCGACGGCCCAAGGACATGTCTCGGCAAGGGATTCGCGATCGCTGAGTTCAAGGTATGCGCCGATGAATCTGTGCCATGTCTGGCGTTTCTCTCAGGCTGAGGGCTGTTCCCTGGATGCAGATGGTACTTTTGATCCTGGTGAGAAACTATGTGTTCGAGTTTCAAGGTGGACCTGGGACCGAGATCGAGTTAGCAAGGGGTATTTTACCACGGCCGAAGGTGGCCGGCGAAGAAGGTACTGCAACGCCCTTGCGTGTGCGACGTTTCGAGTGAGGCTTGGGAGTTTCTGATGTGGACAGTGAAATCCGCTTCGAGTCCTGGTTTGGGCGAGCGTGTCGATATCGATTGTCCTCGGGGTTGGACAGCTGAAGTTCGGGTTAGACCCAGTGTGCCAGTTGCTATCCTAATGCACCGATGTACAAAAAAGATCGATATCCATGTTCTAATTCTTTTTCTCAACAAAGATTGTGCCAAGTCGGAGTCACAATTTTTCCGTCGTGGGACGTGCCGACTACATGCCCATTCAAATCTTGACTGTTTGACAAGTTAGATGACGAATAGATCACTCGAATCGATGGCACCTGAACAAAAGCATACGGGACCTCTCCTCACCTAGGACCTTCGAACGCAGCAAAGCACTGCTGGCAATGCCCATCTTTTGCGGTGGGAACCACCCTTAGTATGTGGCTACTAAATATACACCTACTATCCGTCCATTTCACTTCCACACACCGAAGCTGTGTTCAGATAGGTAAAGCTGCTTGAAGTGAATCTAATACACACAGTGGAATTCGGCCTTGTTGTAGTGATTTCAGAGCTGTCACTATAATTATTATCACTCGTACTCGACTCCCACTACTTACTAGAAGTTGTGCATGCTTCGCATTACCTGCGTGTTTCGACGACACTATCAGCAGCTCACCCAGCGGATAGTACGAGATTGCCACAGACCACTTCAAGATCCCGAGAATAACTTGATACCTCAACTCCTTTTTCATGCTAGTGATGGCCCACAATACGCGATCACCACACAGGAACAGAGCGACAACGAAATTCACGTCACCACTCGATCCTCGAGCTTGAAGACCCACATATGACCTGGAGCCGAGACTACCTATGATCAACTTTCTCCTATCCCGCGCACTCCTCTTCCTGATTTCACTCGGACGGTAAGTGCATTCCATGCGTTTCGTGACCTATTGTTAGCTTGAATACACAGGGATGGACGTGATTACACTCGCACAGACTCTATCCGGCCAGGGGGCATCATCCGACGACGCTGTTAGTCCCAATGCCAAGGAGTCCAAGCTCGAGTGGGCCAGGGAAGACAATACGCCATCTGGAGCGAAAGAAGTGCACCACCTCCATGTACTAACCTTTGTCAATGGAGCAAGGAATGCCTCGGAGATTTGCGATTGCTGAAAGCGAGTTGTGCGCGAGTGTCGTGTTTAGCTTTCGCTTGAATAATGTCCCCTTGATGCAGATTACTAGACCTGAGGCCAAAACTGAGCTGATAAGGGTGGTAGCTACTATGCCGGTCAAGGGTGGGAAGCGACTCGGAAAAGGGTAGTAAAAATTTTGCCCTGCCTGCGTGGACGTTTCAAGCGGGGTTTGCGCGTTCTCAGGTAGACGATCAAATCTGCTTGGGGCTATAGGTAGATCTTGGTAGGAGCTTCTTTGACGACATCATCTTTATACCACATGATCTTCATAAAATAAGTAATTCTCGGCCTAACAAGTTGTGCTTCAAGTGGTGCCTGTCGGAGTTTGATGTAGATTTGACTCCGACTGACTCCGGCCTCTGTCGCCCTGCTTCTGTGTCTATCGCCTCTGCATTCGTGGCTTTTCACCACCGGTGGGAACTTCCAGATGCTTCATTACGCATACGACCAGATGACCGTGTACACCTGTGAAGGAACATAGTGTTCTGTTTCGGGACCACATCAGATTAGGGAGAGGGTATGTATTATGCCTTGGTTCCACTGTCTTTGTCTTCCACTCGCTCAAGAGCTGCCAAGAGCATTTGAACGAATCATTGAATGTTCAGGTAGGAGAGACGTAAATTTCTTTCCGCCACGCTAAGCCATCGGAGCACTGTTCTCTTTAGTAGATATCGGGCCAGAAGTGCGCTTAATTCTGTTCCCTGATGGCCCTGTCGTGGCTTCAAGTTCAAATATATGGCAGCGCGGTTCCTCACCACATAAACTAAACGTTTCCTCTGTCGTTGACCTGCTGCAAATGCCTCGACGATGCTGTCCTACATGATCGCCTGGCGAAAGACCCACCCTAGATGTTTAACTAGGATTCGTAGCCTCACGTTCATTACAGTGGCGGCCTGACTGTCCCCCTCAAGTTGAATATTGCGCTTATCGCAGCTGCCCGTATTGAATTGTGACATTGTGGGCCATCCTATCTCCGGTGAATATTCTATGTACTGCCTCGCTTGATTAAGTCCAAATAAGAAATAGACGGTCTTTGACGAGGGTACTATGGCGGTTGCGCAACCCACAAACATTCACACTGATCCCGAATCCGATTGTAGGCCGCTCATGGTTTGTGAATAGTGAAGTGATGCACTTCCACCCCGAACCATCGATTTGAAGGTCCTGCAATGAATTGCGCAAGCAATTCTGAAAAAGTTTCAGCAGGTTCGGAGCTCAACTCAATGAACCCCTGAATGTGTTTTAGTTAGCCGAGGCAGTTTAACCGGTTACTGACAGACGACAGGAATAGCGGAATATCTTCTCCATTTGGCGACTCGCCCTCCAATCATGAGCGCGACAAGATCGGTCGGTTCGGTAACTGTCTGAAAATTTCGAAGGAAGCACGCCGATACCATACACATGGACCCATATTGTTTAACTCTCTAAGGGATTCCAGGGTCATACTGAATATAGCTTGCCAATGAGTCAGGTTGCATCAGGTCATTCCCCCTTCTCCCCTTACCTCCCGCTGAAGTTGGCGTTCAGACATTAAGCCCGTCCATTCCAAGTCTGAACGCTCAGAATGGGTGTGTATGACGCAACCATTGGTGAGTGGAAAAGGTGTCAGCTCAGTATAATATATTGACGAATCAAACCACAGGCACGCTCTTAGTGGGTATATTCTGTGAGTACCACAATTTGAGACTAATTTCATTCTGGTATCTCAAGTGACTTGTCGTGGACACAGTTAATACTTTCCTTTATGGCCTTGTCACCTACCAGTTTGCGTTGTACTACCGGACGAGTAAGTGAAGTTGATGAAAGTGAGTTTACCGCAGCTCATACTCATCCTAGACTTCAATGATCGACCAGCAACAAAGTTGGTTAGTTCCTGATCACGAATGTGCAGTTTTGACCAGCAATTCTAGGTACATGGTTCTCTTCTTGTTCATTCTGGATACGTTCCATAGTGCTGCGTGAGCATCATTGTTTGGCCTTCAGGAAGTGACTGAATTCAGGCTATCTCCAGTGCAATATATATGGCATGGGATTATACGTTCGTAGCCTCGTCGACTCTCGTGTCTAGTCATATTCAGCGTGCATTTTAGTGTCACGAATTATAATAATCCGGCAATTCTTGCGGGTAAGTAATTCAGCCAAGGTTTCTTCAAGCTAATCCGAATGTCCTTGGGAGTGGCTACATGGCCATATCAATTCACTCCTATTGGTACTGCGCTTGCTGCTTTGGTAACGCAGATATATCTCGGATTCAGGCAAGTATCCAAATACCCCAACCAATCGCCCTATTCTTAGAATGTTATAGAATCTGGCGTTTGACCGGTAGCAAGGTTTTATATGGCATAATCATCGCATTGGCAATTCCATCGTTTGTGTTGGGTATTCTGTGCAGCATCGAGGCTTATATCATTGGAGTGTACGTCTCGCGAATCAAATGCCAACTGCAACTGCTTATTATTGTATCAATGCTCAGAATGTCCGAGCTGCCCCGTATCACACCTCACGTGATTGCATGGTTAACCTTGCAAGTTGCTGTGGACACCTTTATCACCAGTACGCTGCTTATTACCATCTACCTGCACAAACGTCCTCAAGTATTTATCACCAGTTACTCTAACCGTCACTTTCTACCGCTCCAAGACCGGTTTCAGCAAGACGGATACGGTGCTGAACCGGCTCATTCGCGGCGCCATCCAGACAGGTCTCTTCGCCGGCATATTCTCAATGGGCGATCTGATCAGTTTCATCGTACTCCCGAACATGAATCTCTACGGCATGTTCGCCATTCCCATCGGCCGTATCTACACGAACGTGAGCACCTATCCATGTAGGAACGCATGCTCATCCATTGACCTGACTTTGGAAAGACTCTGATGGATACCCTGCTCACCCGCGGGTCGCTGAAAGCGGACATGGCCGGCACGTACGAGGTGGGTGGTGCAGTGAGTCATTCACGTATTTGCCCTTACCGGCTGACCAATGTGTTTCACAGAGCGGTCCAATCGGCTGGGTGCCAACAGAGCTGTCACCAGTCGGGTCGACTGCGCAGACAAGCAGTATCCAGCTCGCTGTGAAAAAGACCGTGACGGTTCAGGAGATCTGCGACGACTCATGCGACGACGCGCAAAGCAAGGTCCTACCGCTGGTGTGATGCAACCATCGAGCCTGTCCAATAGCCGTGCGGCGACTCGTTGCAAGACCCGCAGAGGAAGGTCTCTTCGCCAGTAGTCTTAGGGCTACTGGCCGGACGCGTGTTTATAGGAATAAAAGACAAGACAAAACTGCGGGCAACATAAGGGGGATAGTTCTTTTAAGCAGTCGTCATGCATGTGACTTAATCGTGGGCAATCACCTGAGGTCTACTGCAGGGCGAAACACCTATCATTTGTAAGTATGTATCTGCATGCGCTCTGCGAAACAGGTCCCTTCTTGATGTCGATGAGCATAGGTATACATACCAAAAATATGTCCTCTCGTTTCGTATTTTTTAAATTTGATTCTTCGTGGTCACCTCTACCCTTACTACTGCCAATATGTTTGCTCAACGGAAGTTGAAGGGGGTTGTACGGGCGATGGATGGTGTGATGTCTGCGTTTACCATATCACATTGACGATTGTTGTCCAAGTCTTGGTATCAAGATACGGGAATCAATCCACTAGACGGAACGACATGATACCTACTGTCCCCTCCGCTTGCGAAACCTGGTGAAACAGGAACAATTCCCACGAAGTCATGTGGCCGCACGATGAAGTGTTATCTGCTCTGGATCAATTCCGATTTTCCATATGCACGTCTGTTTCTCTGATTGGTCTCGCCCAGAAGCGCACTGCACGAGTCTGTGCATCTGTCATCCCATCTGCAGTTCGTTTATGGAGAACGTCCAGGTGCTTGCGGGATTCTTCCGCGAGCAAAATCAGGTCAACGATTCGTGTCGGGATCAAATCCGAAGAACACGAGTTTGGAGCGAGCGTCTGCTAAAAGCATGTCGCGGATGTCCGGGAGCACGGGTTGGAAGCACAAACAAACACTTGTGGAGAAATTTTATGTTCAATGGTGGATTTTCCGCGCGTTTCTAGTATGTGGAATCCACGATTGCAGACGATGAATAGCGAATTGTGATACCGCGGAGGAATCCCTTGTGTATTTGGGCTGCTCTATAAACCAGTCAATGAGCGAATCAACGAACGAATAAGTGATTGCCGATTGTCAATGTAGGCAAACCACTTACAGGAAGAACTGACGCCATCTTCCCTCGTTCTCTGCTGACTTCGGCTTTGCACAAAACACCGCTGCGACTTTCTTGTCGAAGCTTATCAGGCCTTGTGTGTATCCTCTACGTTCTTGTTCGTACTGAGAAATCAGGAATAAGCATAAAATTAAAGGCGAGGCATTGTGAGCTCGCGGTCGGCAAGAACTATGGACTGCTCCATCCTCTGAGGGCCTGCAGGAGCTTCCGCGCTAAAAATATTCTTAGATCATGCCTAACAATGCATGGGGCTGCATACCAAGGTTGTGGGCGTCGTTTATGCTTACTTGTGTTCATGCCCTGGCCTAAGAGCCCACGCGGAGCTGGATTCCAGAGTCTCAGATAGAAAAGAGAGCTACCATGCCTGTTTTCCGCGAATGTGTATGACATGCATACTCGGCAATTGAAACACGATCTTTGACCGAGTAGGTTTCTAGGAAAATACTTCATCCATAATATGAGTTGGCCGAGTCACAAGAGATCCACTGGCAGACAGTTTGTATCAATGTGTCCTTTGCACTTTCTCGATTCAGCACCATCTCAACGTGACTGCTACTTTAAGTTGGGCAACGTATGGCGGCGAGCTACTCATTCTGGTCAAACAAGGTCAAACTACGCGGAAATGACCTACCAAGAGGAGCCCTTTTGGCTTCGTCTTGTTCTTGTTGATTCTCCGTCTCCGGACTCATGGCATCCGTGTCTGAGAGATTGATTCCATTGCTATTTATTCGAGGCCAATCTGGGAGTGCGCCCGTGGATTGGTATATACATACATCATGCACCACACTATGAACGGTCACCGAGGAGTTGGCTCGGTCGCGATGGGGAGATGCTGGGGAGATGCTGGGTGCACCCCAGACATAGATGTGAAACACGTTAGCAATACTCTAAGGACGAAGACGTTCCATACCTTGACAGGACCGGGATGATTAGCACTCAGTTTCTTGAGACAGCCAAAAGAAAAAAAAAATGATGTAGCGTATACCCGCATGTGATGATCCCGACGTTGACACCCGCCTTTGCGAGTCCATTTTCGGACACTAACACCAACCCTGCAGGACCTGGACTAATGATTTAGACATCAGCACGAGTTTCCAGAGGTATGGTGGACGGATTGTCTGGCAATGAAGGAACAGTCTTTGTTCAGTAGCCTTCCCTTTGGTATCCATCAGCGCACTGCCCGTTCACAGGGACCAACGTGGCATTCTTACTCCGTTGAGGCAGTCTTGATGATGCAGTACGATCCACGATTGTGCGCCTATTGGCAGCGCCCATAAAGCCAAGTCGAGTTATCCGCAGTCGATATCCCCACAGTATCACAGGCGGCATCGGACCGTGTCATCAAGCCACAGAAGAAACCGGACGTCTGACTCGACACCAAAACCGCCGGATAGATGGAACGACCTACACTGCTGTTACGCCAGATTGGCCAGTGACTGGTCGAGAAAATACTACCAATCGACGGTCCACGTGAGCATAAACATTATGTCATACATACAATACGACGAAGTAGCTGCTGTAGAAGCTGACGGCCCAGATAGAGGACTCATAAGTCCTGTAGCTAGTTAGAATACTGTACGATATAGCTATGAATGCGACTCACCCTCGGCTCGCGTAACGAAACTGAGGGAGAGGCGTTGTGGATACCGCATGTGAAACTACGTGTGGCTGTGTGATTATCCAATACTACGGTTAACATGCTGTGCTCCCTGGGGCCTGAGGCGCGAGAAACTCGACTTACAGAATCACCGTGAGAAGAGCACTTCCAAGACACTTGCATATCTTGGCCCGCAGCCTGTGACGTGCGTTCACCCCGGTGTTGTCACTAGATTGCCGTCGGTCACCCTTTTATTTCCTTCGGCAAGGTAAGCGGTGCTGTGGTGACATCAGTGCTTGCCACCCGCACGGACAAATATTACTGGGCACACCACTACACTGTTTGCGAGTCCTGAGGTTGGATCGGAACACACTGATTTGCTGAGGTGGCAGTTAGGCCATGTCTATGTGTTGTGTTTGTTCATCGGTTGGCGTCGACCCGACGACTTGCCCTTGGACTCTCAAATTCACTCGGTAGCAACCCCAAAACAGAAACTAGAACTAGTACGAGCAAAGAGTGAGTAACATGTCTTGATCCGTGCTCACGGGATATCTGTCAGCCAAAAGTCAAGTCTGGGACCAGCCAAACACCGCCGAGGCGTTAAATCCATTTTCAGCAGCTCTCGTCCGGTTCAATGTATCTCTGCCAGGTGTATGTACCCGCGTGTCCATGTGTACGGGCCATTGACAATTGAGCTATAGCGCACATCGATACATGCTACCCTCAATCTCGTTTTTGACATCTAAGAGCTGAGGATCAACTTACACTCTATCGAAGAGACAGCAACCAAACATGTTTGACCGAAGCAAGCACTCCGAGTCTGAGACCATTCGTAAATGGACCTGTGTCGGGCAGTGCCCTGGTCTCATCAGCTCCACGGGCAACGAACACAGGAGATCCCCGGAGAGATGCCGCAGGGTTTCTCCTTACGGATGCAGTCGGTGCGGGAACTACGATTCTTTGTATCTACCTTATCGGCTTCTTGTCATTCTCAGCAGGCGTATCGCTTCTTCCGCTGCTTGAACCGGCCAAATTTAAGGATTACTGTACCCTTTTCGCCTAGTTCCCATCAACATTGTGATCCCAGTACACACCTTGGTAGCATTGACGACGAGCTGTGATCCACATAAGACTATCAAACATGAAAATCGACAAATGAGAGCCGCGGTTTGCTGTTAACTTGAGGTTCTGGAATGCCAAGCGACAAGAGGGAAGTTATGAGAAAGTTAGCAAAATGCCGAGCTCGCTGTGGCTCGCCGAGGCAGCAGTCGTTTCGTGGTGTTCGGAATTGACTCGGAATCGGAATTGCCATGCCTGCAGTGGTTGCAACTGACATCAACTCGGACTCCGGTGCCACTGGTAGTACTTCAAAAAGTTACTCAGGATGACGCCAACGAGTCAAGTAGTATTGAGTCAGCACCCTTGGAGCTTTCTCACCGATCTCATCCCCAATGGAGGTACATCCTTCCCCGGCTCAGACTCCAATTCGTTCACGATCACGTCATCTAGATGATCTGTAGTCACCGCTGTGCTCTCCGTGTGCGAATTGATTAGGCGGGTCAGCGGACCACAAGCTGTCCATAGACACCCCTAACGTTTGTAGCGGCGTGCGACTCGACCAAAGCAAACATGATGGCCATATATGAGGTGGCAGTCAGTCCGTATAGGAGGCCCGCGATACCTCCGACCCGGGCGACGTGTGGTAAGGTCCTTCCGCGGCTGGTTTGTGGGTGACTCATCGCCGAATCATCAGATGTGTCACTAGCAACAGCCTTTGGACAACTTTGAAAACGGAAATGTGTCATCGAGGATTCACTTCATTGAGGAGTTCTAGGTATCGGTCAACATTATTTCTACGCGGTCGCATCTGACACTTACAACAGAGCGTGAATAACAAGTTGTGTCTGTTCATGCGCTTGGCCTCTACATCTTTCTAGGAATACAGCTCAACATAAATTACATATCAGGTCATATAATATACTTGACGACAAGGAAATACGCTACATCACTACTGGGCATCTTGGCCACGGGAAATCAGGAACGAATTAAAGTATTTGTCCAAGTCTGCAATTGCACTCGAAGGCACTATCGTCCCCACGTACCCATCCGGCCGCACAACGACAAGCGTGATCTGCTCGGGATCGATCCCAAAGCTCTCGTACGCCCGTCCACCCTGAGTGTTCCTTAGATTGGTGTCATCGAGTAGGACACTGCACAACATGTCAGCGGATAATCAATCTACAGACTTTCGGAGGGAGAACAGCAAAACACGTACCTGGACCAGTGGGGACGGAGGAACGCCGGGAGGGTCAAGTAATTCACCCCGTTCTTTTGAGCAGCAAGGATCGTAATGACGTCGAACACGGCGGACATGTTGCCATCGGTGGCGTATTTGTGAAGGATGCCCGAGGGCTCGACAAGCTGCTTCGCAAGGATATGCAATTCGGCGAGCCGTGTCGCGTTCGGGCGACCAACGAAGAAGAGGAGTTTGAAGTGCGCATTTGCCGGAAGCATGTCTTGTATGTCGACAGGGCACGTGTCGGTAGCGCGAACGAACACATGTGGGGGCATCCGTTGTCCGACGGTGAGCTCGTTCGCAGATGTTTGGTATGTCGGATCTACGATCTCGGAGGGTGCATAGCGAATGCCAATGCCACTGAGGAATCCCTTGCGTTTTTGAGCTGCCCTGCAAGCGCGTCGACGAAAGAGTCAATGTTCGCCGCTAATCCAGAACAACACATGTTAGTCACTGACTGACGGAACTGCTCGGTAGATATGCCGTCTCCATTCTCTGTCGTCTTTGCCTTGTTGGAGTACGTCGTTGCATATGCCTTGTCAACACTGATCAACTCCTGCGCGAATTCTCGGCGTTCTTGTTCGTACTGAGGAGGTCCAAACAAGGTTTAGTATATAAAGAGAAAGCAGTCATTTTGAACTGACAGTCTTCAGCAGAGACGGACGGGCCCATCCTCTCAGCACTTGCACAAGTTTCCACGCTAAAAGATGCTTGGATTACAATCATATTTGCTCATTCATGCTGGAACCTCATACCGAGGTTATGGGTGTCGCCCATGCTCGCATTCATACCCTGGCCTGAACCACAAAGGATCAATTCCAGAGTTCAGACAGGAGAGAAACCAATTTAATCTCACCGCCTGTTGGAGAATGAGTGTGACAAGCGTCCCCGGCAATGAAAACGCGATCCTTGACCGAGTAGCTCGACGCTACGCGTTGCCCAACTGAATATAGAAATTACGTTAAGGTGACGAGACGTGGAAATTCGGAGAGAACCCACTGATGTAAACTGTCCACCATTCGATCTCTTTTGGCTCTGCCAACTCATACGGATGGAGGATTTTTCTAGCAACCTATTTGTTTCTCGTTAGTCTGATTACAAACCTGATTGTCTCCCTAAAACTACCCACAGAAAGGAGCTTCTGGGGACTCATCCTGCTCTTGTCAACTCTCCCTGTCTCTGGATTTATGACATCCGTGTCCGATAGTTGTATGTATACGCGGTTCTTGTCGCCTTCACGGGGAATGATCGAGCAAGAGCCGTTTGCCGAACGGATAGCACAAAGATTACGGACATCTGGAAAGTTGGTTTCTGCAATCACGTCAACGACGCCCCAAATGAAGTCTGTTTGGCACGATCAGCTTCTAGCACATGCAAAGCATAAGACAAATTGGATTACTCGATTGCTCGCCCTCCATCTGAATTCCCACAGTCTTGCGCACCCACGAATGTGCTCCTACGAACCAAACATCGATGCCAGGACCACGTACAGGTGAAGTGGAACGCACCATCCGTGCCAATGACGAATTTGGCACGTATGACTTCGGTCTTGTTATCATCATCGATCGCATCTAAATGTTCTACAGTAACCTGGAAAGATCAAATTCAACGCCAAATAAAAGGAGTGGGGCGATTAGTAACTACCTTCACTGGGTACGATAAGGGGTCCTTCAATTCTTCGACATCTTCCGAAATCTCAAGGGTCAGTGGTTGCCGTGGTCGTTCGACTTCTACCCCTTTGTCCTTGAGAGAGTCAAGGAAGAGAGCCTCAATCGCCCCTTGTCGGAGACTGGTCTGCACACGCGTCAGTGAATTTACGAAATTGTGATCAAACAAGAAGGATCGCACAATGAAAGGATACCGAGCAGTTGGCTCGACTACGATGGGAAGACGTTGTGTGCACTTCAGATATGTGAGACAACGTTAAGAACCCAAGGCCGAAAAGGCTTCATACCTCGATTCCGCCGTTGTTGGCAGGGTTGTAAGTTGCCTTGAATGACCACCACTTGTTAAATGTGTGAACCGTGTGGCAGAAGACCTTCACATACAGCCATGTAAATGTGTCTTGCCTCTCGGAGAAAGCGTTCGGCGAGTCCGTAGCTCTGTTTGGAAGAGTTGGAGACGCGGAGAAATTATGCCGAGCGGCGGCACCCCCATACCTGCAACACTTCGATTGTCCTGGGAGTAATACCATCCGCTTGACCTGCTGCGACACCCACAGAACTGGGACAAATTGATGCTCAGTAGCCTGAGACGACGACAATGTTGAACATGGTACATACCGTATATCAATTATCCTGACACTTACGCCTGCCGTTGCGAGTGCGTTGGCGCCCATTAGGCCGGCAGGGCCAGCCCCAATGATTAAGACATCGACGCGAGTTTCTGAAGGCATGACAGATAGGTCGTTGGTGAATTAATGACCCCACGCGTACCAATCTCTTCTTATACCCTCCATAATGTGTTCTGTCCGTTCGGTATTACGATGAGGCGGTACAATCTCCGATTGAACCGGACGCGGCAATTACGAAGACAACCCTCGTCAAGCTTGGCCGAGTGAAGAGTAGTTTCCAGCTCGGAGAGGAGGCGGTGTTCCATCATTCCTCGCCCGGGTCGTGTATTCTGCGCTGTCGGATCACATGCAATGCACGCCGTAAATGTAGGAGCCAGATGTCACGATTGTCAAGTGATCAGAATGACAAGCACAGCAAGCTCGGTTGACCATCTTAAATGAGAGGGAAAGGGGACCGATCAGCCATGACGGAGAATGAACTCATGGGGCGATAGGTCCGCCATCAGTCCACCCCAAATGTATACTTACCACTCTAAATCCACTCTCTTGGACCACATCGAAGAACGAACATTATGTTTGTAAAATGAAACACGTTGCATGGTCTAGCCACGGCAAATCGCTACGATAGGCGAGAGCCCTCGCCGCAAGGCTGTGAATATGCTTGGCGTAGCGAGATTTGGCTGTACAAAGGTACATAAGTGCTGGCGACAAGTTACTGGCTTCTCCGTAAAATACTGTTCAAAGCGTGGGTCAATCTTTGACTTCAAGAATGGTCCAAGGTTTACCCTCCTACAACTTAAAACACTATGTAATATCGTCTTCCAATCTATTGCTCGAGAGCATGCGTGAACTTGGAGTCATTGAACCACGAGGAAGGGTCTGGCCTCAGCCAATACTTATTACTAGTGGCTGGTATTAGCAACGCCGTCGCGGGGCAGTTCTGACACGGTGGAACTGTGCCACTTCACGGCTATCAACTTGAAACGCCTGGGCCCCTGTGGCGTCGCGGCGGCATATCTGTCATCGCGTTATTCAGGTAAGCATGGGATGGAGCTACAGCGGTTTGCAGTGCGATACGGAAATTTACGTGCTGAAGAATTCACGGAAACTCGAACGCCACCGGATTCGAAGGGCAAGACCCCGAATCCGTCTCGATGTCAACAACTTGAAAGACTAATTGCTCTTCAACGTTTCGTCGATTACCTATCTGTGCTAACACTCGCACTCTTATCACCGCGAGTTGCAAACACCTTATTCTGAACAGCGACATCTTCAGTACTAGATGATCCACTAGTACTTAGATGTAACTACTACAAACATACCGTGCCGGTGATCCTGGGTCTTCACTGCCACATCGCTTTGCAAAGCCTACATAGGGCTATAATCAACTGTCGAGCTCGTCAGGTCTGACAGCACCTATTACTGAGGCGATGACTTGTTTGGCGAAACACAGCGGGGGCGCGAAATAAGCAGTGAAGCTCAAATAAACACTAGGGTGTGAGTAAACGGCGGGTCAACGAGCGAGTGACAACTCGGCCCGGGATACTGGACCTGCTAGCTTACTAGGTTGATATCCGCACAGTGGGTGGTTTACCAATGCGTAGCTGATCTGGTGGCGTGCGTCTCAAACTCTGAGTCCATTCGGTAGCAACTTGGCAGCAACACTAGGTGCTGATGCGCAGCTCCTAAGGATACGGGTGCTACGATGGTGTCACCGGCCGTTATCCACACCGATTACCAATAATGAAATTAAACGCCGCCGTCGGAAACACTGCTTTGTGTGATTCAGAGCCGGTAGATCGGCAATCATTGTCGCGACGTTGACCATCCATATCAAGAACTTGACAACCAGCGCTAGAGAGAAGGTGGGATACGTGCCTGGACGAGACGGATCATCATCGAACCTAAGAGAGGAGAGCACGAAGTTAGAGGGAAAAAAAGAAAAGAGCCGGGAGCGGACACGGAAAATGGTACACTACACTCGATCGGATACCTGAAACGAAAAAGAAGTGCATGGGTCTCATTACTGACAATCCATAAGCAGAAGCATGATTGGTATTCTCGACGAGCGAGCCACAGGCAACGTGTAAACTTTTCTCGTACGAGTCCCATGATGCTGGCCTCGCGTTGATGCCCGCACCGGGGGATGCCGAGGACTCAGCACAGCCTATTAGGATTCGGGGTCGACTCCACTCCGCAGTACCCAAACAGAGACTGGCAGGAGCAAACTCACTCTTTGTGGAGCTACTCTTCTGATTCGTGTTCCGCTATAGGGGATGTTGCGTTGGCGATGGCACCGTGGTAAGCCGATTATCGGCAAAACGTTTCCATTCTCAACGAGTTTTTTCCACTGGTCGAGAAGTTCAAGGCACCCCATTACGTGTGGGCTAGCTATGTTCCACATTGGTATGATATCGAGCAGGAAAACGCAATCTAGTTGGAGTGCCAATACGTTAACCATCGAGTAAGCCCAAATGGGGGTCAGGTTCGGTTGGACGTGTGTGACCCATTCATGCCCGAAGTTCAAGCTTCAAGCCCGAGATCCATGCATGCAACAGTTACCTGAGACCCAACCATGAAGGGACCTGTGCCAAGCAGTGCCCTAGCTTGATCAGCTCCATAGGCAGTGGGCACGGCGGATGACAGTTGTGCACTAGTAAATAGTACGATCCCCGATTGGCATGGCCGAGATTCCCGCCGATACTAAGCGTCGGTCCTGAAACTGTGGTTGTTTATACGGCCCTCGGCCTCCTCAACACAGGACGCCTCGCTTCTTCTGCCACCCAAGCCAGACCAATTGTGGTGTAGCAGGGTACGTAAAACAGAGCACCAATATCTAAGCCATGGATCTGTTCGATAAAAGGTACGTGGGGGGCAACGGTGATTAGAGTTCCGGCAGTTTTCTTACACGCTGCATTCGTTAGCACTGACAGTGAGCTCCATGAATACTTAAGCAATACGCTCTACCTACATTGACATTTAGGTCCACGAACGGCGCCAAACATTTGATATTGATCAACCAATCAAGACTTTTCGCATCAACATGATCTACACTAAGCGAGAGCCCACGGCCATCAAGAAACTAATCCATAACGGCTTTGATGACTTTAGTGTCAATTGTCAATTGCGGTTTTTGTGCGTACGAAAATCATCGTGCTCTCAGTGCACTATCCCCTGTTTTCCTTGGGTAGAGGTGGGCAGGTTTGAGGCTCCATGTTTGAACACTAGAAGAGGTATCGCAAACATAGGAACGATGATGCGTATATGGACTTGAGTGGATGTGAGACACACCCTTTGACATTATACTCTGAGGATTGATGGAGTCTGCTAATCAACCGCTTGGTCCTATTGACGCTGCCACAAATGTGATAGCTGAAAAATGAATAACCGGTGCAGCGAGATGCGGACTCTAAGGGCTGCACGACGGAGACTGGCTGAATACAATTGAGAGTTGGCCCGGCCGTGCCTATGCGAAAGAACGCGAGTAACTGAGCCGAGGCCTTGTGGCTAGCAACCACATTTTCCTCGTCATCTACGCGCATTAACGTAGCCGGCCTTGTGACGAAATCAATGCTTCCCTACCTCCCTCACTCCGTACGTCCCGCAGAAAGGCTATACCCCGTGTTGGTAGTTCCATCTTGCTCTTGATGGGCAGGCTGGTTCGGGCATCTGGAATGTCAAAATGCGCACTGATAAAATCTGCGGCTGACTTCGTATCCCCGTGACATCAGTCCGCATCTCCTGTTCAATGGAGAAGTCAGAGCCTGGATCGGAATATATCCCAGTCCTGGTAATGGAATCGTGGGGCGTATGCCCGGGGTGCCGCTTGCGTCAGAGACTGAGTAGCGAACGTTCCGCTACTAGCGCTACTGGCATGTGCAGCCTGGCCCATGGGCGACCCAAGTTCTGGTCGTTCTCTATTATGAACTTCAAGTTCAAGTCAGCTCAGTGAGTCGGTCGCTGGGCAAACAGTGCCAGGTGCTGAGTTGAAGGAATGAGTCTGCCAGTCGCTCTCAAGTTCCCATGACTCGGCGGCCCCGCCCCTCAAGGCTTCACCAATGATCAAATAATGACAGTTATACGTATAGTCACGCTGGCAAGATCACACCACGACTGGAATTCCACCCGTCGCAATGAATACTAACCCATTCCGAGAAGTCCTTCAATCTTTATTTTCGAAGGTGCTGCGACCCGGAGTCTCTTCGATGACGTGTCCCATCCAATGGCTGCTTCCCTCCACCTTCACCACCCCCCGAATCTCCTGCATATGTGCCACCGTCACTGCGTCAGGCCGATACACGATGCTCAACATGCGGCGGCATTGCATGGAACAAGTGTCTGTATGCAGACACGCCATAGCTCGGTGTGCTCCCTTACAAAAACGAGGAGCCAGCAGAGACACGTTGGGCCCCTTGCGCACTGTGTCTCGCCCTTAGTCCAAACGTCGTAGCACCATACCAAGAGCGGGCCAGAACTCCTAATTTCAGGCTCATTACATAACATGACTGACAAGCTTCAAGAATGGCTGGTCAAGATACAAGATTCGTCTTGTCAAGTGCGTCATTCAACGGTCAAGGCAATGCGCGTTCCACTACTTGGCTTCGCGGCCGTGAGGGATTAAGAATGAACCTAAATATCTGTCCAAGTCTGCAATAGCACTCGAGGGCACAATCGTTCCCACGTATCCATCCGGCCGCACGATGACGAGCGTGATCTGCTTGGGATCAATCCCGAAGCTCTCATACGCACGTCCACCTTGGCTATTCCTCAGATCGATATCATCGAGGAGGACGCTGCATGGCCCGGCAATGGATTAGCCGTCACATCGACCCTGAAGGAAGGGAGGAAACGCACGCAGACCAGCGGGAACGGAAGAACACAGGGACGGTGAGGTAACTTACTTCGTTCTTCTTGGCGGACAGGATCGTGATGATCTCAAACACGGTGGCCACGGGCCCGTCGGGCACGTACTTGCCAAGGACCTTACCAAGCTCTTCCGTGAGCACATGCAGTTCGGCGATCCGCGGCGGCGTCGGATGCCCGACAAAGAAAAGTAGTTTGAAGCGCGCATCAGCCGGAAGCATGTCATGTATGTCGACAGGGCACAAGTCGGCAGAGCGAACGAACACATGCGGGGGCATCCGTTTTCCGATGGTGATCTTGTCCGCGCATGTTTGATGTGTAGAATCTACGATCGCAGATGACGCATAGCAAATGCCGATACCACTGATGAATCCTCTGCGTTTTTGGACTGCCCTGCGACAACATTGAACGAAAGGGTTAACATTGGTCGAAGGCCCAGAGTAGCACATGCGAGCTACTGACTGGTGGAACCGTTTGGTTGATATGCCGCCTTCGTTTCCTGACGTCTTCGGCTTCCCGGAGAACAATATTGCGAACTCCTTATCGGAATTTATGAGGTCTTGCGCGAACGCTCGGCGTTCCTGTTCGTACTAAGAGGACAAGTTATAAGTACCAAGAGGGTAAGTCATTGTGAACCTACAGTCGTTAAAAGTGACGGACTGGCCCATCCATTCAGCACCTGAGCAAGTTTCCACGCTGAACAACTCTTAGTTATGCCTAACGTTGCGGGGAGCGGCATACCGAGATTATGCGTGTCACCGATGCTTGCGTTCAGACCTTGGCCTAAACCACGCAGACTGAGTTCTAGATTCGAGACGGAAAAGGAGACAATCTCACCCCCTTGCGGGGAATGGGTATGACAAGCATCTCCGGCGATGAAAACACGGCCCTTCACGCAGAGGCTAGACGCCACACGCTGCCCAACTCAACATAACCATTGCGTTGAGATGGGGGTCAATGAGGCGATTTGGAAATACATACTGATGTAAATTGACCACCATTCGATCTCTTTGGGCTCCGCCAGCTCATATGGATGAAGTATTTTCTTAGCAACCTACTCGCCTTTCATCAGCCGGACGACACGGCTTGCCGTTTCTCTGAAACTGCTCACCGAAACGAGCCTTTGCGGAATTATCTTGTTTTTGTCGACCCTCCCAGTTGCTGTATTGATCAAATCCATGTCTGATAGTTGTATGTAGAAGCGGTTCTTGTCACCCTCACGGGGAATGATCGAGCAAGAACCAGTTGTCGAACGGATTACAGCGTGAATCCGAATGTCGGGAAAGTTCGTTTCTGCTATCATGTCGACGACCCCCCAGACCGAATCTGTGCGGCATGATCAGCTGACGGCACCAGCACAGAAGAGGTTCAGTTGGATTACCCGTCTGCTCGCCTTCCATTTGAATTTTCAGAGTCTGGCGTACCCACGAATGAGCCCCTACAAATTAAATGTCGATGCTGGACTTACGTATGCGAGGAGTAGGGCGCACCATCTGTCCCAACGACAAATTTGGCATGTATGACCTCCGTTTTGTTCTCGTCATCGATCGCGTCTAGATGCTCTACAGTAACCTGAATTGACTACGTTCGCAAACGAAAGGGAAAATATGGTGCTTGGAGACTACCTTGAGTGGATGTGATAAGAGGCTTGACAATTCATCGACATCTTCCGAGATCTCAAGGGCGGTCGGTTTTCTCGGCCGTTCCACTGTCACGCCATTGACTTTGACAGAATCGAGAAAAATGGCTTCTATTGCTGCTTGTTGCAGGCCAATCTGCAAGCACATTGATGAGTTCAAGGAGGAGAAATCGTTTGGTTAGATGACAAAGACCGCACGTGGAATGGATATCGGGCAGTCGGCTCGGACACGATGGGGTGGCGTTCCGTGCACTTCGAATTCACATGTGAGACACTGACAAACCTGCCAGGGCCACAGACGACGCATACCTTGAGGCCGCTTTTGTCGTCAGGGTTGTAAAAAGCCTTGAGGAAGCATGACCTGTTAGATATGCAGACTGTATGTTGACTAGGTTGTCACCCACAGACATGTATGTGTGTGTTCCCTCTTGCAGCAAGCGCTCGGCGAGTCCGTAGCTCTGTTGCGGAGGTCGTCAAGTCAGGAAGACAAATCACAGTGAGCGGTTATAGCCCCTACCTGTAACACTTCGATCGTCCTCGATGCGATACCGTCCGCTTGACCGGCCGCAACTCCTTCTGGACTGGGTTAATCTACACTTAGCCACTTGTAACGACGGCACGTCGAACATGTCACATACCGTATATCAATGATCCTCACGTCTACACCTACCTTTGCGAGCGCGTTGGCGCACGTCAGCCCGGCAGGGCCTGCTCCAATGATTAAGACGTCCACGCGAGTTTCCAGAGGCATGGTGGATGGGTTGGTGGCGAAGAAGGGGTCTCGTTGGCAGCCTTTTCTTTTGTACTAGCCTGCTCAGAACGCCGTCTTTTACATATTTGAAAAGGTAACATTAGCAAGCCACTAGAACGATGTATCACTGACTTACCGACATGCGAAGACCAGCTGATGATAAACCGGTATGGACTGGATTGTCCATGAAGAAAGCTCATTCAAATTGGTCGGGGCCCTAGTAGGCTACATTGCGCAACGAAAAAGGGATTTGGAGGGTAAATGATGCTCGCTGGCCAATCATGACTCACGAAACCATCACCGTTAATTACTATGGCCCTTAAGGCATTGCGGGGTGAGTGAGGCAAACGGTGAGCACCAATGATTGAACCGTCCCACCGTAACGTTATACCAGCACCTTTATCATCCCGCATATCAGATAGGCTCTATCAGACAGTCAAACTGCTTGTCGTCGCTCGGCCTGAATCTGTCCGATGACTTTGTACGTACATGCCGCGGTCAGCTCGACAAGTTTAGGCTCCACTTCGGCCACCGGCGTGCGCGGCATGCCGTCCGAAAAAATCGCTTGGCAGCTGATATGTAATAGTACCCCCACCCCGCTGCTTGGCGCGGGTTACTTCGAACCGAATTCTTAACCGGAAGACGATAGAAGCGGATAAGTATGGGCAAAATGGTCCTGTGATGCGAGTGGAGTGACGAGGCTGTTCACTGATGCCATTCAAGTTCGGTTACTACACGGATGTTTTTGCGGTTTGGCTTGGCGTCTTGATAACCTGAGCCGGGCCGAGCAGTTCGGCACGAAGTTCGCCACCGACTAGTTCGCGTCGACACAGTGCGGACCCAGTCCTTACCAACTCACCGGGACGTGGAATCCCTTTCCTCTCGTGATGACTGGATATGCACATCCGAAAACTTGGCTAGTAGCAGGAGAACACCACACACTTCTGGTGGTCCAAGTAACGTTTAACTCTGAATCGTCGGACTTAACCTGCACACCCCCGGTCTCTCCCGGGAACAAGTTCGACATGCTCGACTTGTCTTGATGGTCAGAATGGACTTTAAAACTTACCAATCAACGTTCGCATGCTTCACGAGCGTTCATGTGGTTGTGAGGAGTCCCATCATTTACGTCGAAGATTTCTGTGGATCAATGCAAGAATCGTCCACGGCATTCCACGAGGACAAAGTGACGCCCTACACTGCCCTTTGTAAATCACGACCACGCGGAATCATGAACGAACTAAAGTATGCATCCAAGTCGGCCATAGCGCGCGAGGGCACGATCGTCCCCACATATCCATCCGGCCGCACGACGATGAGCGTGATCTGCTCGGGATCGATCCCGAAGCTCTCGTATGCGCGTCCGCCCTGACTATTGCTCAGATCGGTGTCATCAAGAAGGACGCTGCACACGCGGGAATCGTGAATCACTCGTTCCACAAGCTCAAAACAAGGAAACGGGAAAACACATACCTGGTCCAGTGGGGGCGGAAGAAGGCCGGGACAACCAAGTAACTCACATCGTGTTTCGTCGTAGCGAGGATTGTGATGATCTCAAACACCGTCGACACATTGTCGTCAGCAGTGTATTGGTGCAGGATGCCAGGGGGCTCCCCAAGCTCTTCCGCGAGTACGCGCAACTCAGCGCACCGCCTCGGGGTCGGACGCCCAACAAAGAAGAGCAGTTTAAAGCGCCCATCCGCCGGAAGCATGTCGTGTATGTTGACGGGACACACGTCGGCAGCGCGAACAAATACATACGGGGGCATTCGTTCTCCGACGGTAAGCTTGTCTGCGCATGTTTGGTGGGTAGGATCCACAATTGCAGACGGTGAATAGCGAATGCCGATGCCGTTGCTGAATGCTTTGCGTCGTCGGACTCCTCTGTAAACGTTGTTGACAAAAGTTGCCAGTAGCCCAGAGCAACGTATGAACCCACTGACTGAAGGAACTGTTCGGTGGACACGCCGTCTTCATTCTCTGATGACTTTGACTTTTCAGACAACAATCCCGCAAGTTCCTTGTCGAAGTTTATCAAATCTTGCGCGAATGTTCGGCGTTCTTGTTCGTACTGACAGGACAAAACATAAATAGAAATAGAAAAAATGCCATAGTACACCCACAGTCATCAACAGCGATGAATTAGCCCATCCTCTCAGCACCTGCATGAGCTTCCACGCTAAAATAGCTCAAGTAACACCTAACCTCACGGGGAGCTGCATACCGAGATTATGAGTGTCACCTATGCTTGCGTTCATGCCCTGGCCTGCGCCACACGGAATGAGTTTCCAGACGAGAAAGAAAGTCGTCTCACCTCCTTTCGGGGAATGAGTGTGACATGCGTCCCCAGCAATGAAGACACGGCCCCTGACTGAGTAACTGGATGCCACCCGCTGCCCAACTCAAAACAACATTTACGCTGAGATGAAGAGGAATCAAAAGATTGCAAAGGACCCACCGATGTAAATGGTCCACCAATCAATTTCTTTCGGCTCTGCCAGCACGTATGGACGAAGTATTGTACTTGCCACCTACTCGTTTTGCATCAGTAGGTTGACAGATTTTCCGCCTGCCTGAACCACACCGAAAGGAGCTTTTGAGGACTCATGTTGTTTTTATCGACTCTCCCAGTCACCGGATCTATGACATCTGCTTCCGATAGCTGGATATACAGACGGTTCTTGTCTCCCTCACGAGGAATGATGAGGCAGGATCCATTTGTCGAACGGATGATGGACATGTTGCGAATGTCTGGGTAGTTTGTTTCCGGTATCATGTCGACGACACCCCAGATATAGTCTGGACAGCACCATTAGCTTACGGCCCGAACGCATCAGGTTTGTTTAGATTACCCGTTTGTTCGCCTTCCATCTGAATCCCCAGGGTTTTTCGCACCCACGAATGTGCCCCTGCAAGCAGAATATCGGCGTCAGATCTACGTACGTGTGAAGTGGGCCTCACCATCTGTCCCGACAACGAACTTGGCGTGTATGACCTCCGTCTTGTTATCGTCGTCAGTCGCATCCAAATGCTCTACAGTGATCTGGTTTGATCAAAGTTGTGGATCAAAGCGAGATTTGGGAGGGTAGAGCCTACCTTTACTGGGTATGACCAGGGGCTTGATAGTTCATCAACATCTTCTAAGATCTCAAGGGCCGATGGTTGCCGTGGACGTTCGACCACAACTCCGTTGCCCTTGAGAGAATCAAGGAAAATGGCTTCTATTGCTGATTGTCGGAGACCAACCTGTGCGCGCACTCATGAATTAAAAAAAAGAGAAAAAGCTAGATCAAACAAGGGACTGCACTGAGAACGGATACCGGGCAGTTGGCTCGATAACCATAGGGAGACGTTGTGTGCACTTGAGACTCGAGGTGTGAGGCACTTGGAGAAACAGGCTAGGACCGAAGATGATACATACTTCGATTCCGCCGTTGCTGTCGGGATTGTAATAGACCTACTAGCCTATTAAATGTACAAATCATGTGGCCAGGCAGACGCTTACAGATTGGTGGGTATTTGCTCCCTCTCGGATCAAGCGCTCGGCGAGTCCGTAGCTCTGTTGCGCAAGTTGGGAAAGCGGAACGGACCGCCAGGAAGGGCAATATCCCACACCTGCAGCACCTCGATCGTCCTTGATAAAATACCATCAGCTTGGCCAGCCGCGATCCCTTCGGGGCTGCAGTCAACAGACATTCAGGTACTTGGGTGGACGACGGTGTTGAACATGCTACATACCGTAAATCGATGATCCTGACATCCACGCCCGCTCTTGAAAGTGCGTTTGCACACGCCAGCCCAGCAGGGCCTGCTCCAATGATCAAGACATCCACGCGAGTTTCCAGGACCATGATGGATGGGTTGGTAAGCGGTCTCTCGCTTCTGGTCTTTATGCATCGTTCCAAACCGGGACATGCCGCGACGCTGCCACTGCTATCGGTTGAGCCACGTCCACTTTACCCACACCTGAGTAGAAAGATGCGTATGAGACCCAGAGCTCAATGTAAACAGGGGGCGACCATCGTACCAGGTAGCCATCACTTGAAGCACCACGCGCGATGAAGAGACGGTGAAGAGGTACTTATGTAAGCGGCGCGCATTTCCCTGCCTCGGAGTCGTAATTCTGTTCTGAGGTTAGGCATGCACCAATCCTAGCCATTGGCAAAACAGCCCCCCGTATGCCCTGTTTGTTGGCAGTCCTCCCCTGGACCAGAAGTTGCCCCCGAGCACCCTGACCGAGTCCTAAGCCAATGGCGAGCCCTCGCGCACTCTTCTTCTCGGTCTCACTTCAATGTCTAGCGCCGGGATTAAACGTAACGTGCTTTTGTCCTCAATCTTACCGGTCACAAGAGCCATCGCATCATGATCACGGACCCCACTACTTAGGCATCGAGCCCACGGGAAATCAGGAACGAATCCAAGTCCACGCCCAAGTCCGTAATAGCACTGGAGGACACGGGCGTCCCCACGTGTCCATTCGGCCGTACGACCATGATCGTGACCTGCTCAGGATCGATCCCAAAGCTCTCGCATGTAGTTCCGCCTTGGCCGTTCCTCAGATTGGTATCGTCGAGGACGCTATACGAATCCGTCATGAGCCACCATATCCACTCGAGACAAGGGAAAGACACGTACCTCGACCAGCATGGACAAAAGAGTGTGGGATAGGTAAATAAGTTATTTTGTTCTTCCTTGTCGCGACGATTGTGACGATCCCAAATACTCTTGACACCTGATCATCGCCTGTATATGTATGGGACACCTTGCCGGGTTCGTTCGCGAGCTCGGTCAATTCGGCGATCCACGTCGGGATTGGGCGTCCAACGAAGGCGAGCAACTTGGAGCGTACATTTGCCGAAAGCGTGTCATATAAATTGATGGGGCACGACGGCGCGAACAAAGATGTGTGAGGGCATCCGTTGTCCGACGGTGAGCTTGTTCACACACATCCGATGCTTGGCATCCACAATCGCAGATGGCGGATGGCAAATGCTGATCCTGCTGGGAAATCCTTCGTGCGTCTGGACAACCGTTGAAGGAAAGCGCCAAATCGCTGACTGGAGCACTTGTTTAGGGGCAATGCCGTCCTCGTTCTCTATCGTCTTTGGTTTTTGGGAGAACAATACAACCCACACCTTGTGAGGTCTCTTAAGTCTTGGGCGAATTTTTTACGCTCGTGTTTGTACTCAGGCTGGGAACATAGAACGCGAGCATAGAATGAGTAGAGGTTCGTAGTAGTGAACCTACTGTCCTTAAAGTGACAGACTAGCCCAGCTTCGAAGGACCTACACAAACTTCCACACCGAAGGATAATCAAATCATGCCGAACATGCGCGGAACTACGTACCAAGATTATGTGCGTCGTATATGCTCGCATTCATACCCTGACCTCAACCACTAGAACTTCCAGAATTCCAGGCAGCAAAGCAATCAATTTTACCATCTTTCGGGGAGTGAGTATGACACGCGTCCCCAGCAATGAAAACGAAATCCTTGACCGAGTAGCTAGATGTGACACGTTGCCCAACTGAGACATACGCATTGTGTCAGAACAGTCGTGAATAGAGAGACAGGAAAGGGCTCACCAATGTACATTGTCCGCCGATTGATCTCGTTCGGCTCTGCCAACCCATACGGATAGCGCCTCTTCCTAGCAATCCACTCGTGTTTCGTTAGTCGCATGGCCACATTCGCCATCGTCCTCTGTCAACTTGCCGAAAGAAGCGTTCCGCAACTCGTCCTGGCCTTGTTGACTCTCCCAGTCGCTGGATTGACAACGTCCACGTCCAGCGGTTGCACGTACAAACAAATTTCACCACTTTAACCGAAAACGCACGCCCTGATGAGGAGGAAGTAGATGTGCGCCCAATCGCAGCGCTGGAAGGCAGTGTCGCATGTCCGATACGCGACGTGCCTGGGCCCTTTTCCAACGAGGGCCATACGCTTCGCAGCGTAGGCAATGATGGGCAGACGGGTCGTGATGGAGCTGCCGTGGATTGGCATTGTCACGGTTCACCGAGGTAGGAAAGTGCATCAGTACCCGTTTGGTATCAATGATCGTCATGTCACACCCACGCACGCGTGTTCTGAGGGCCCGCCAGGCGAAACGGTGGGAGCTGGTGTTCCAATGGACGGGAATTGCCACAGTTAATAACTCTTCAACATCGTGAGCCGCCGTTGGTTCTTCCACGCATGAAGGGCGGTGTCGCTGATGTCGATAATTGGTTTCTGAAGAGATTTTAAATGACCGACATTCAAAATGATACGGTATTCGGGGAACCCTTTGATGGTGGTTTTTCAGCAACGGCCAGGTCGTCGTCTTGTGTGAGGACAATTAACCCTATCCAGTGAGGGTTCTAGAGGAGAACAAGTTGTGCGTGCGTTGATGGGTGCAAGAACATGAGCCTCGGACGGCAGGTGCATGGTGTGTGCGGTGAAGTTTCCGTGCCGCGAAGCGCGATTATTAGTAAGATTCTCTCTCTGTGGGAAAGCATTACTTAAATTATTACAAAAGGTCACTCTGTCAAAGGACGTCCAGCATACCTACGCCATTGGTCAGCTCGTTCAACGACACAGTCTCCTCCATTTGAACTCTGACCATGCTCTCCGTTGCGATCCGCTTGTATTCCCCAATGTTTTGGCGCGTTCGTGTGAGCAATAGTGCACCGAACGGCTGTCTGCCATCCGAGGCTAGTCAGAAGGCGTGACGTGATCGTTTGTTCCATTGCCACTTCAGTGTTGCAAGCATCCAAGCGCACTTCTCCAGCAGGATGGTCCCCGTTTGCGTTTGTCCTCTCGTCAGGAGTCATCCCTGAAACATTTCCAACGGGCTGTCGGTCAAGCAAGAAGTCAATCCAAGGATAAACGAGGGTGAGAGAATGATATCGAGACAAATTCTCCGAGGTGCTGATCTCCACAACCCCAAGTCCCGCTGCCTTCACACGAAATAGATATCCTGCTGTGTTCCCAGCTATTGACACAGGGCCAAGTCTAAATGAGATGCATGGAAGTTTCATTCGCCCGCCCTGCGAATGATGGCACGGAGAGGCTCAAGAATTCGTCATAGAGCTTCATGACAAGGGAAATATTGAATGGGGCGCCTTGCAGTCCGGCAGTGTTGCCTGTCATCTGAACATAGCCAGTGGGGTGTGGAACATGTGTCGTCGGCAACAGGTTAAACACAGTGATGCTGCTAGGGAGGCAGCTATTGAAGCTGCCAGATTTGCCCGTCCATGCAAGGATACTCGTGTCTCCTGAGCTCGTGAGAAGCTGAGCTAAAAGTCTCCCGAGCGCATGGTCCCCTTCACCGTATACAACTGGAAGAGAGGTGGAAAATATTCCCAGAAGCGAGTAGGCTGCATCCTCGATGGGGGTCATCTGGCGTCCCGAGGCAAGACACAGCTTCTCCCGGATGCCGTCTAAACCGGGTTGGAGTGCCATTAAGGCTTCGGCAGTGATGCCTGTCACATCTTCCATCTCCGAGACCACTTCGGGCGAACCCTTGTGGGTACCACGCATCCAAGGTGGTCCGATTCTGCACCGAGGACTGGAAGCCGTACCTGGTCCAGGCGCCACTGTTCCAGAGACTCTTAGCAAGATCGCCTCGACGTGCAAGAAAGTGGATCCCGCGGAGAAAAACGACGGTCAGGGAGGAACACTCGTACCACCTGAACATGGCAACGAGGGTCTGTACCAGACTAGCTATTCACGTGCAAGTTGGCATCAGGGCCGCTCGATGGTATTAGACTTCCAATATTCGCTCTTCTCCTACATGATGTTCTCAGCGTCTTCTATCTGAGTGGACTGCGTGAGCACCCAAGCACTAATATGATCTGTATCGGAAAACTCGGGGCTTGAGCTAGAAGACCCTAGGGTTTGCGGTGGTCCGCTTGAACCATGTTCGGTGGGAAGATCGGAACACTATTCGCAAGTCAACAAGTAGCACAGAGGTAAATAAGTACAAGTACAAAAGTTGATCAAGACTACAAAACATCCAGGGTGCGTACACTGCTGATCAGCTTGTCTAATATCGCTGGAGTGATCGTCTCCACTACCTGTACCCTGATCAGACTCTCCGTGGCAACCCGCCTGTAGGCAGCCACGCCACCAGAGCTCGGTGTGAGCAACAGTGCGCCAAAGGGCTGTCTCAGGCGAGCAATCACCCGCAAGGCTTGTGTCTGTTTCTCCGCGTCCGATATTGTCGACGGAGGCAGGAGCGAATGTGTATCTCGACGCACTCCCGCAGGTGACGTACCAAATGACAGACCGAGGCGAGCGGCGAGTCGTAATGCTCGTGATGGCCTAGGTATAAAGGGAGTACTAGAGGAGTCGGCGAATAAGGGGGGATTGTCAGCGCCCTCGGACTCTTCGTGCATTGTCTCCATCACACTTCCAACCGGTTGTCGATCAAGAAGAAAATCGATCCAGGGGTGGGCTAGGCACGCAAAATCCAACTTGGATAGGTCATCCTGGGACCGGATTTCCACAATCCCAAGAGCAGCTGTTTGTGCACGAAAGACACGCTCCGATCCATGTCGAGAAACCGATAAAGGCCCAAGCTTGAATGTGATGCAAGGAAGTTTCATCCGTCTCCCTGAAAATGATGGTACAGGAAGGTCTAAGAGCCGATCATTCAACCTCATGACAAGCGAAACACTGGGCGAGGAGCTTCGCAATCCAGATATGACCCTGTCTAGCTCAGTCCTTTCAATAGACTGTGGGATGTGTGTGATTGGTGGCTGGTTAAACACAGTGACACTTGCAGGGAGGCAGCTATTGAAGCTTCCAGACTTCCCAGTCCATGCAAGGATGCTCGTATCGCCCGAGCTTGTGAGGAGCTGCGCTAACAGCCGGCCAAGTGCCTTGTCCCCCTCTCCATACACAACCGGCAACGAAGCACAAAAAATACCAAGAAGCGAGTAGGCGGCATCCTCAACAAGAGTGGTCTGTCGTTGCGAAGCTAAAGAAAGCTTTTGCCGAATGTTATCCAAGCCGGGCTCGAGTGCCATCAAGGTTCTCAACGAAATACCCGTCGCTTCCTTCATCTCTGAGACAATCTCAGATGACTCCTTGTGGTTCAGAATGTCAAGGCCTAAATATGGTTTCCAGTCTTCAGTGTAAAATCGGACTACCTTCGAAGCATGGTACTCCTGGAATGTCCATGCCCGAGAGTTCCAGATGCTCTTCACGAGATCACCGCGACGCGAGGGGGAGTGAACTCCGCGGAGGAAAACAACCGTGAGGGAGGAGCCCTCATACCATTTAAACATAGCGACGAGGGCTTCCTGCAGGACAAAGTGATCTGTTTTGTTGATACAACATGTATCGCTCCATGCCCAATTAAATCCAGCCTCCCGCACAATCTTGCAGAACATCCGTAGCTTGTCGTGCGTGGGGGACTCCTCGAGATTGTAGACGACAATACGCACAACCCTTTCAAACAGAGGTTCACCTTCTTCCCACCTGTGTGAAAACATCGCATAACGATAGTATTTCGTAACCTCGTGACCGATACGGGTATGGTCAACGTGAGTGGTCATGGACGCAACGAGTTCGGTAAAGATTGGAGATGATTCGAATGCGGCAGCTTGCTCGGATTTGTCATACAGACGACCTGAGTCAGTCTTGAGAAGCACTCGCGGTGAGTCGCGAATGGCGTCCTGAACAGCCACACGGATAATTGCTGTTGTTTGCGCTGGAGTGACATAGCTGCCGCAATGCTCTTTGAGCAGCAATCAGTGAAGATGTCCCGGCATGGTCCTGGAGGACTCACCACGAAACACTGGGTCAGGTGACTCTGCAATTTTTGAGAGCATCACCTCAAATGTATCTTTCGCATTTTCATAGTCTCCCGCCTTGAGTAATGCCGCATGCTTCCTCTCATAACCCCATGGAGATGATGGATCAAGTGAAATTGCCTATGGGTGATGAACAACAATGCTCAGTGCATGCAAGACGACAACGCACCTTATTTGCATCGCTTAACCCACCCTCCCAAAGGCCCTTGGCAACGGATGCCTTGCTTCGCTTGATGAAAAGATCCTGTGGCGAGGCTGAACCGAGGGACAATGCAGCCGAATACAGAGAGATGGCCTCATCCAGTCTTTCCGCAGCCATGGCAGTATCCCCAAGGCAAACGAGTTTTGCTGGGTGACAATATAAATGTCCAACAACGACGGCAACGAGAGTCGGCTGAGCCTCACCTAGTGCCCACCTTGTTTCCGGATCAAGTGGATTCGATTGTGTTGCTAACTCATCTACCATGCGGTGGAAACACTCGATTGCATCAGTCATGGAGTTGCTCATCTCGAGTTGTTCACATAAAACCCGATATATTGTAAACCTGGAGATCACGAACTATATACCATGTGTTTGGCATGAAATAACTACCAATTGAAAAAAAAGGGGGGTACTCACGCTGGCAGCAGTAATTAAGGCATCTTCCCATGAGCGACGAGCCAATGCTGACTTTGCCCACGCTCGCAAAAGCAGCATAGGCGTCGTCGAGTCAAGCTTTGCATCAGCCATGTTCAGTTCACTACGTTGAACGGGTGTTGATATAGCACCAAGACCACCATGGGAAACGGAGAGACAACGGCGTGTGAAATCTGACGAAAAGATTAATACCTGGCGGATGAAGAGTAAAAAGTAACACACCAAATACCCACTCAGCAATGGTTCCTGTCATATAGGCATCTTCCTTGACCGCATTTAGAGTCTCTAGTAAAGATTCGCCCGCATCTTTCACATGATTTGCCGCGTAGAGGGCTTCACAAAGGCGCTGTCGAATGACAATGCTAAAATCTTTAAAGCTCCACCCAACGATCTGTGAAAGGTGGCTGTTACCCAGCAACACGAGACACGTAGAACAAAGCTCACAAATGAAACAACATTGGGGGGAGGCTCCATGGTGTACTGTGTCCGTGCACGTTCAAACAACGATACTGCCTCATCATAGTTACCAGTGTCCATACGCATGTTTCCGATGAGAAGATACATGTATGCCTTCTGGAAATGTCAGTGATCATATTCGCCATATGAAGCATGTCCGCGACGTACCTGGACTCCAAGACAGACTGTGTCGAAACAGGCCCTAGCGAGGAGGTCGTCCATGCGTGATACTGCATCGTCGTGGTCTCCAGCCATGAACACGATGACTGCCTGAATGACATGAGGAGCTGAAAACCAAAAGGATTTGACCACAGGCACCTTGATGAGAAGGAGGAAACTGATGTGCACTGAATCGCAGCACTCGAATGCAATGTCGCATGTGCGATATGCTGCATGCTTGTCCCCCGTGCCGACCAGAGCTATACTCTTTGCGATGTAGGCAATCATGGAGGGCTGTATCCTAATCGACTTGGGGAGGATGAACATTGCTGTACAAGCTCGTATAAACAGAATAGCGGTACCTGTTCGGCATCAATGATTGCAGCCTCCCAGTCTCGTAAACGTGTTCTGAGGAGAGCTCTGCAGGCAAACACATGCGAGTTCATGTTTTGAGAGGTGGTAGTTGCCATGGTTAATAACTCTTCGGCGTCCACGAGCTGATCGTGCTTCCACGCGCAGAGGGCAGCATCACCAATGGAAATGTCTGGAGACTAGAAAGAGAGGTGCGGAAGGAACAATAACATATTTTCAGGAATACCGCGATCCAAAATAACAGAGTTCACTCACATTGATACGTGAAAGTGAATTAATGGTGATTTTTCTGCCTTCCCCCGCAACCGCCAGGAATTTGTTGTCGTCTGTGAATGAAATTGACGATATCCAATGAGGAAACTCGGCAAGGCCGAGCTGGGTGCGCGTCGACAAGTCCCACAGCATAAGGGTCGAGCCGGTGGAGTATATGACGAATTTTCCATCCTGCGATAGGGAAATGCGCGAGAAGGAACTGATTTCTGGAATTGACCATCTAGAGACCGTGGACCCAGTGGATGTGTCGATTTGCTCGACTGAGTTATCAGATACGACAAAGAGGTGGGTGGTGAACCAGGAGAGACGAGCTTTGAGCTGCGAGATTACTTTTTGACTGATGTCGACGAGCAAGCGCCCATCGTTGCTGTCCCAAACTCGAACACAATTTCGGATGGCTGTCGCAATACGATCACCTCGTGGCGAGTACTTCGCTGCTGTCGCGCCATCACATCCGAGTGCAAGCACTTTGTCGCAAGTCGCGAGATCCAAAACGACTGTGCTAAACTCTGATCCTGTAACGAGTCGAGTCGAGTCCGGTGAGAAATCGACGGTGGTGATTCCCTGGCTTTGCTTGTGCTGCAAGACATTATCGTGCGTCTGTGCATCCCACACAAACAGCTGCCCCTCCTCTGTCCCCGCTGCGATCCATTTTCCATCCTTTGGGACGGCGAGACACTCGACAAGGCTCGCTTCCATGCTTGCTACTTGTTTGCCGTCTTCGACTCGCCATAGTCGAACCCAATCATCGTCACCACTCACGAGACATTTGCCGTCCGCTGAAAATACCATAGCATGTACGTGATTGCCAGCCTTGATTTGTGTGAGAGCTTATCTTATTGTCAGTACACACGCAGCTCGAGGTTGTCAGTACGCACGCATCGTTGTTAACGAGATGCTCGACGGCGACGTGGGCATGTTGGGGGAACAAGATGTGGTCTGACCCATCTCAAGCACGTTTCCCATCTTCATATACGTGCATACACGCTCCTTTGCCTCATGTCTTCGGTCCCCTCCTAGATAACGAATCATGTCAGGGTTCAAACGGCCACCTGTATCTGGACTATATTATGGAAAATGAATAGATCCGTGCGGATCAAGACCTGCTTGACAACACGTTGCAATCTCTGGGCCGTTTCACGGACAAGCATGTATCTTGCCTCCCATATGCATCTACTAACTTGTTATCGACGTCCAGTCTTTCCCTGCTCACATATAATGCCTTTGATTGGTCTCACTCCTATGAGGCACGTCTTCTTATTTTTACCCTCCCTCCCTCGCCGGATAGGGCCCTGTTGCTATGACTAAAATGTCAACTCTATGCTCTATCGGCGCGCATGGAAAGCGTTGTCCATTGCCGTAATAGAAGTCTGGTCATATTAACTGGGTTTATCAGTGACTTATATCCCAATCCGTTCACTCCACTTCAACCTACTGTGGTCGCTTTGACAGGTCCTATAATCAAGCATTGATACAGCTCCCGATTCCGGTCAGCAGCCTGTGTGGTCAATATCATCGGACAATTTGCAACCTAACACGCTCATCACCTTGTGCCCCTCCGCTAAATTCATCCTTGGCCCAACAACTTTGAATGTTACCCCGATATGGTGTATGTGAGCAAGTATATACCTTCAGAGAGACAGCCCTCCGCGTTCCTCCCCATGCATCAACACCGATCCGTCCCCAGTACAGTGTGGTGTGTGCCTCGCCTCCTTTATCGTATAGCACAGAAAACACCACAACATCGCTCGCAGACACCTTGGTGTGCACGCTGTCATCGCCTTGGGTCGTGTTGGCTCCCCGCGCCTCGGTCACTTGGGCCAAGCTTGCATATGTGACCAACCCCCGGTGTGTCGCGTCCACCTACCTTGCTTTGTTTGACTGACACGCCGACGTGGCTGGGTCCGTGCTGATTGCAGATGCGTGGCGTCTGCATCACCGCGTGTTGCACACACTCCGGGATGACGGTACAAAACCGAAATGACAGTCACCCGTTTAGGCAACTGCCAGCTTTCAACGTCTGATCACAAAGTACACGGTAAACATGCCCGCAACATTGTGGTTCAAACAAGAGGTGTCCCAAACAAAAACAGTGCTTCCGCTTGCGCCTGTCAACACGGCTCAGAAATAAGATTTGCAGCGTAACAGAATGAAGGACTTGAGTACAGAAAATCGAATGACTCGTCAAAGCACGTCCAGCATCCGCACGCCGTCAATCAGCTCGTTCAACGACACGTTCTCCTCTATCTGAACTCGGACCATACTCTCTGCAGCAACCCTCCTGTATTCCTCCACGTTTTGGCGAGTCCGTGTGAACAAGAGTGCGCCGAATGGTTGTTTGAGGCGCGCAAAGAATTGTAGGGCTTCCGTCTGCCTACTTGCAGCCGATTCGGGCAGAGGCGACAGCAGCGATGGAACCACCGGACTCGGAGGTGGTGCACGCCGTCCAAGGCGAGCAATGAGGCGGGACCCGATTGTTTGCTTCATAGCTACACAGTTGTTAAAAGTATCAGGGAGACCCACCGGACCTCCACCAGTAGACGATACCTCATCCCCAGTAGTTATCTCCTCATCAACCGTACCCAGGACGTTCCTGACAGGCTGCCGGTCGAGTAGAAAGTCAATCCAGGGATGGACAAGAATGAGAGAATGAAGCCGAGATAGATCTTCCTCAGTGCCAATCTCCACGACTCCAAGGCCAGCCGCCTTTGCACGGAATATTGGCCCTGTTTTTCCCCGATTTCCCACCGCTGGACCAAGTCGGAATGTAAGACAGGGGAGCTTCATCCGTCGTCCTAAAAATGACGGTATAGGAAGAGCTGAGAATCGGTCGTACAGTCCCATAACGAGGCTAACATTGGGCAATGGACCACGCGATCCAGCCGTGGTCCTAACCATGTCAATTGACTGTGGGATGTGTGTGGTTGCCAACTGGCCGAATACATTGATGCCAGCCGGAAGGCAACTATTGAAGCTGCCTGATTTTCCTGTCCATGCCAGGATACTCGTATCTCCTGAGCTCGTGAGAAGCTGTGCTAAAAGTCGGCCGAGTGCCTTGTCCCCCTCTCCATACACGACTGGCAGCGAGGCAGAAAATATTCCCAGAAGCGAATAGGCGGCATCCTCGACAAGGGATGTTTCCCTTTGTGATGCTAAACAGAGCTTCTCCCGAATATCCTCTAAACCAGGTTGAAGGGCCATTAAAGCTTCTACGGAGACACCTGTTGCTTCCTCCATCTCTGAGATGATCTCGGGTGACTCCTTGTGGTTCGGAATGTCGAGGTCTAAGTATGGCTTCCAGTCCTCAGTATAAAATCGGATCACCTTCGAAGCATGGTACTCTTGGAATGTCCATGCCCGAGAGTTCCAGATGCTCTTCATGAGATCGCCGCGATGCGAGGGGGAGCGAACACCACGGAGGAAAACAACCGTGAGGGAGGAGCCTTCATACCATTTGAACATGGCGACAAGGGCTTCTTGTAGGACAAAGTGATCCGCTTTATTGATACAACATGTATCGCTCCATGCCCAATTAAATCCGGCTTCCCGCACGATATTGCAAAGCATCTGTAGCTTGCCGTGCGTAGGCGAGTCCTCGAGATCGTATACGAGGATCTGCGTAACCTTTTCAAAGAGAGGTTCGCCTTTCTCCCACTTGTGTGAGGTGGCATAACGATAGTATTCGCCGACCTCCTGGGCGATGCGAACATGATCGACATGAGTGGTGACAGAGGCCATGAGCTCAAAAAATATAGGAGACGATTCAAATGCTGATGCCTATTCAGCTTTATCGTAGAGACGACCGGAATTTGTATCGAGTAGCACTCGCGGCGACCCGCGAATTGTATCCTGAATAGCCATGCGAATGGCCTTTTGCGTCGCAACATACAGGTCCTTTCGTGCTACGGAGAATAATCAATAGATGGGCTTTACAGCGATGCATGTGCCTCACCACAAATTACTGGATCAGACGACTGAGACATCTTTAGCAGCATCGTCTCAAACGCCTCTGACATTTCTTGGTGGTGTCTGAGCCCGCATAATGCCATATACTTTCTTTCATAGCCCCACGGTGACGAAGGATCTATTTTGATTGCCTGGTGAATCTGTGTCAATAAGCTCAGAACGGCACGAGAGAGTTACATGCCTCATTCGAATCGCCTAAAGCGGCCTCCCATTGCTCTTGTCCCATGTATGCTTTGCTGCGCTTCAGAAGGATGTCTCGCGACCCCACAAGACCAAGTGACAATGCCGAAGAATACTGAGAAATGGCATCGTCACATCTCCCGGCAGCCAGCGCTTCATCTCCAACACAGGTCAGCTTGTCAGCACACCACTGTTTTATATCTTGTGAACCAATTACAAGTCTGGTCAGAAATTACTTGTGCGAGCACTCGCCTCGTGTCCACTTCGCCTGTTCGTCATAGGCATCTGCCTCTCCCACCAATTCGCCCGCCATTTGTTGCAAACATGCAGTTGCATCAATAATGCGGTTGACAGTCTCGAGATGAGCACATATGGCATGGTATATCATGAGCCTAGGAACCATGAACTCCAAACAAAGGATGTCAGGTCCAGAAGGTTACCAAATCAAAACGGGTACTCACGTTGGAAGCAGCAATCAAGGCGTCTTTCCATGTGGATCGAGCTAATGCGAACTTTGCCCACACTCGCAAAAGTGGTGGGGGGATCATTGGCTCGATATTTTCTTGAGCAATCGACAATTTCATTGGCTGTATTTAGCATTTCTAGTAGATATTCGCCTGTGTCTTTGGTACGATTTGCCGCGTACATTGCTTCACAAAGGCGCTGTCTAATGATTACGCTCAGATCATCTGACTTCCAACCGGTGATCTGTGCAAGGTGACGGTTATCCAGATGAGGTAAGACGAGTGGAACGAAGCTCACCAATAAAATAGCACCGAGGGGGACCTCCATCTTGTATCGTGTCCGTGCACGTTTGAACGACAGGATCGCCCGATCGTAGTCACGACTCTCCATATATAAGTTTCCAATCAGAAGATACATGTACCCCTGTTGGAAATGTCAGTAATCACATTCGCCACGTAAAGCACGTCTGGGACACACCTGGACTGTAAGACAGACTGGATCGAAAGGGCCACTAGCAAGGAGGTCATCCATGCGTGATACTGCGTCATCATGGTCTCTGGCCATAAATACAATGATGGCCTGGGCAACATAAATGGTTGAAAAGCCACCAGGAGCGAATATCATGCACCTTGATGAAAAGGAGGAAGCTGACGTGCAATGAATCGCAGCACTCGAAGGCGATATCACATGTCCAATAAGCGGCATGCTTGTCCCCCTTTCCGACGAGGGCTATACTCTTTGCAAGGTAGGCGGTGATGGAGGACTGTATCCTAATCGACTTGAAGAGTATGAGTGTCGTTGTTGAGGTCCACAAGAACAGAATAGTGAGTACCTGTTCGGTGTCAACGATCGCAGCGCCCCAGTCTTGTGAGCGTGCCCTGAGGAGAGCTCTGCAGGCGAGCACATGCGAGTCTGTGTTCCGAGACACGGTAATTGCCTCGGTTAATAACTCGTCGGCGGCCACGAGGTGATCATGCTTCCACGCGTGGAGAGCAGCGTTACTGATGGGAAGGACTAGAGCCTGGAGGGAGGCATGCAGAAGAAATGAACAGAACAAGACCGTTTTTCAGAAACACCATGATTCAAAACGACAGAGTTCACTTACGTTGATATGCGAGAGCCGATTAATGGTGATTTTTCCACCTTTCCCCGCCACCGCCAGGAGTTGGACATTCAAGTCTGTGAATGCAATTGACGATATTGGATAAGGGTACTCAACAAGGCTGAGCTGGGCGTGTGTCAACAGATCCCACACCGTGAGGGTCGAGCCAGTGGAGTATGCGATGAAATTTCCATGCTGCGATAGGGCAATGCACGAGGAATCGCTGGGATGAGGGATTAGTCATTTCGAGATCGTGGACCCGGTGGATGCATCAATTCGCTTGATTTGTCCTGCAGATACGACAACGGGGTGATTGTTGAACCAAGAGAGACCGGTGTTGAACCATGGGTCTACTCCTTCCCTGATGTTGACGAGCTGCTGTCCCAGACTCGAATGGCATTCAAGGTGGCTGTCACGATCCGATCGCCTTGCGGCGAGTATTTCGTTGCTCTCACCCAATAACCGTGTTCGAGTGAAAGCACTTTTTCGCGGGTGGCAATGTCGAAGACAGTGGCTGTGTCCGATCCCGTGACGAGTCGAGTCGAGTCGGGCGAGAAATCGACGGCGGTGATTTCGTCGATCTCCTTGTGCTCAAAGACTTTTTTAGTGACTCGCTTCCATGCTTGCCACTTGTTTGCTGTCTTCGACTCGCCATAGTCGAACCCCATCATCGTCGCCGCTCACGAGATGCTTGCCATCTGCTGAAAATGCCACGGCCCATATGTCATTACCAGTGTCGATTTGCGTGAGGACTTATCTTACTGTCAGTATCTATGTGCCTCGAACTTGTGGGTACCCACCATTCAATGTCAACGCTGACGGTGACGTCGCCATGGTGAAACTTGACGAATGCGAGGTGGTCTGTCCCATCTCAGGCACGCTTCCCACTCTTCATATAGGTGCATACATTCCCCTTCGCCTCGTGTCTTCGGTCCCCTCTGCCCAGATGATGAACTATATCAGGTGCTGGGTTCAAATAGCCATTCATATCCGAATTATATCACGGAAAATAAACAGACCCGCGCAAATCAAGACGTGTCTGACAATACACTGCAATCTCCCTGCCATATTCATATGCCAACTTATCGTTGACGTCCAGTCTCTCCCCATTCGCATGTAATTCCTTTGATTGGTCTTACTCCTGTGAAACACTTCTTCCTCAGCTATTTCCTCCCTTCCTCGCCAGGCATGGCCCTATTGCTGCGGCTAAGATTTCTATCCCACCTTGTGTTCCGGCAGTGCTGTAATGGAAGTCTGGCCACATTCACTGGGTTTTCAGTGATCCATATATCAATCCGTCCGCTCCACTTCAGCCCGTTGTGGTCGCCTCGACAGGTCCTGTAATCAAGCATTAATGCACCTCCCGATTCCCGTCAGTAGCCAGTGTGGTCAACGTCGTTGCACAACCTACGAGGGGACCTCCTAATCCCAGCTTCACGTACGGCGTCGGAAAGACACTGTTGGAGGTTGACGACCCGGCTTCCATCTATATACCGCGCTCACCAATTTCGTGCCACTCCGCTTGGCTCATCCTTGGCCCAACAACCCTGAATGTCACCCTGACATGGCGTATGCGAGCGAGTAGATTTCTCCCCAGAGAAACAGCCAATCTAGGCTCGGTACGTCCACCCCGTCCCTCTGTGCACCAACCCTGATCTGTCCACAGTACGATCTGGCGCGCGTGTCGCCGCTGCTATCGTGCAGCACGAAAAATACCACAGCGTCGCTCTTAGACACATCAGTGTGTGTGCTGACATCACCTTTGATGGTATTGGCTCTCTCCATGCCTGGGTCGCTTCGCGCTCCCGACACATTGTATCGACTGGGCCAAGGGCATGAATAGCTTAGCGAGCTTTGTCGAAGACATGTCTGTCTTCACGCACACAACCTTGACGAAGTATTGAGCGTGCGTCTCCTGCAGTACTGGAGCGCGAGGCACCGCGCATGAATACCCATGGAGGTACCGCAATTTTTGAGAACATAGGGTACCAACACTCTTGCAGCCGAGCTTGTGTGTGACCAATTTCTGCCTTTACCTTGTGTTGTTTGAATCGCACTTTTTTTTTTGCCGCCCGTGATGTCCAAAACGGTGGCTGTGCCGCTATCTGACCCATTGATCATGACGGGTCGAGTCGAGCCCAGCGGAAATCGACGGCAGTGATGTGGACATCGCTCTCTTCCTACTCAGACCTTTTCCGTGACTCTGTGCATCCCACACGAACGCCTCCTTCCGCTATATCCCCCCTGTAATTTACTTACCATCATTCGAGACGGCAAGTCACCGGACATCCCTGATTGCCATGCTTGCCACCTGTTTGCCATATTCCATCCGCTAGATTCGGAGCCCATCTCCCTCACCACTCACGAGATGT
>JBBPKK010000167.1:0-44339 GCA_038089215.1 Tylopilus vinaceipallidus
GCTGTTTGATATGGGTAACCAAGTCGTTCTTTGTTACCTTCAAGTTTGCTTCCATTCGAGAGTTGCAGAATGACTGGGTGTGCCCATGCGCTCTCTTGTGCAATGTCGAGTGCTTGTGTTTGATGCCAAACTTTTTGGCCGCACTGAGGAGGTTGGGTGACTTGTTCTGCTTCTAGGACTCAATGGCTTTCTGAATGAGACTCTCCAGCTCTTTACGTGGAATTGGGCATTCTGAACTGTGGGTGAGGAATGCTCTCGATGAATTTTTTTGCCTTCCTTGCCATGTCGCCAGTGATGTCGATAGCCTAGTGTGCCGAATGCGGCCGAAGCGGAGCATGAATCCTGGCATGGCTGTGACACCCCTATCTGCAGGTTCTGTCACGCTAGAGCTTTCGTCGTTGAATAGCATCACACCACAATCGTCTACAGACACTTTGACATCTCCAAAACCTCCAGATAAACCTATAAAACTCGCCCGGAACGAATCATTACATTTCATCTACTAGATCGGTTTTAGATCTGGCTCGGAATGCCTGGAAATCATGTCTTTTGGCTACTTGACACTCCCATTTCTGCATCCTGTGCTTTCTACAACGCATTTTCTACTATTCTAAAGGTTGTACACATTTAAATACACTTCTCTAGATGGCCTAGGTGTCTCTGTATGAAAATAAGTAGAATTGCGTGCTAGCGAAACAATTGCGCATTTGGGGGTGTGTATGCATTTAGTATTTCATGATAGTATTTTCTTTGAACAAAGTCTTATGTCAATGATTACGTCATCTATTTCAATGAACTAACAACGGCGTGAGAAGCCGGCGGCGTTACAATTGGGGGTTAGATTTTTCCGACAAAAGGTGAACACTGTTTGAGGAATGATTTCAGCTACAGTAACAGCGTCCTAAATCAAGCCAACTCAAAAGAAAGTGAGAGCGCTAGATTACGGATATGTGATCTTTCACCGAGCGCCGGCGGGTAGTCACAGGTGTTACCACTTGCAAGGGCGACAACGAGAGATGTGTGAAGCGCGTCCCGACCTCAATCATCTCGAGTACGGGAGCTCCGTCGGCGCGCTAGGTATACGTAACATTGGAACGGGAACGCATGAGCCTCGAACAAAACCGGAGGAGTCGGAAAATGTCCTCTAGATGATACTTAGAGGTATGAATGCGGGCTAGACGAAGGTATTCGCCAAGGTTTGGAAGAAGGCCTCAAAGAAACTAAAGGAAGGGTACATTTCATTGTGCAACTCAAATAGCTGTACGAGGTCACGCATGTGGTATGAAGTTTGGAACGAATTGCTGCAACAGGGCCAAACCTGGGATTGGGACACGTTGTTGACGGCTGCGAATTGAATGAATGAGAGTATGAATGGGGGACGTGAATACCCACAGCTCTTGAACTGGCAGATCGGATGTAGGATTAAAATGAGACCAGCAAGGCAGACCAGCACGTACCACGAATGATAAAGTTGACCAAAACCGCCACGAAAAGGATGGTACTCACGATAAGCGGGCCGGCGATGGCGTCTGTGGGAGGTTCAGCGCCAGAGGAAACAGGGTAGAAACAAAGGCAGACCATAATGACCAGGATCGCGTTTTCGAATCATGGAGATGCGGGACTGGTAGAGGCAAAAGCCATAGATCTGGGAATGTATATGTACGGGGATTCGGAGGAGAGGAGGGAGATGTACCAAGACACCAACGCTGAGGGCGGCATACACATAAGCAAATGCCCGGGAAACAGGATTATGGGAGGCATTAAAGAGGGCTACAGCAAATGTTCCGATGAGGATGGCCGCATTGAGCCAAGAGAGCCAGGCTGGGAAGGCAATCAGCGGGGAGATAGAGAGGTGGAGCGGGACAAACTTCGTTCGTTGGCAAACCAGACTTTTCCTTCTACCTTTATGGCGGTCGGGACCTTGAGGGGCACGCGAACGCGGGAGATGGCGTCGTAGTTTCTTACAGTGGGCTGGATGTCATCCTGCCTGGTGTATTTCGCGGGGCGGGGCGTGTTTTCTGGGAGAGAAGCAAGGGCGGAGGAGGAGAAGGGGAAAAAGCTCGACCAGCGGTGTGCACCTTCGCCCGTCGATTCTGCCATCGTCAATCAATCGAGTTCTCGCAGGCAGCGAAGCAACTGGGCCATACATCACGTGATTACAATGACGTCATTCGGGCACCTTCTGGGCTCTTCTGCAGCGCGGCCCACTTTAAAGCACTCGCCAGCGCTTGCACACGGACAACCTCGGAGCATGGGCAAGGACTATTACAAGATCCTCGAGGTGCACCGCACCGCAACAGACGATGAAATCAAGCGCGCCTACAAGAAAATGGTATGCACATAGTACATCGCCCCTCATACCGCCCTCTCACGTCTCCTAGGCCTTGAAATGGCACCCCGATAGAAATCAGGGCTCAGAGGAAGCATCCAAAAAGTTCAAGGAGGTTAGTCGCTCTGTTTTGGCGAAGGCTCCCCGTTTACCCTATTCCCAGATCTCCGAAGCCTTTGAGGTGCTTAGTGACTCGAACAAGCGAACGATTTACGACCAAGTAGGCGAAGAGGGTCTGAAGGGCGGGGGCGTACCACCTGGGGCCAACCCTTCCGGCTTTGGTGGCTTTCCTGGTGGTACAACTTTCACTTTTAAAACCAGTCCGAGTGGCATGGGTGGTTTTGCTCCATCCGATCCCCAGCGGATATTCGAGTATGTATCATGTTATGATGCGTGTTTGCGCTTACGCTAACTTCTTTACAGGGAAATATTTTCAAGTGGTTTCCCTGGCTTTGGTGGTATGGGTGGTATGGGTGGAATGAGTGGTATGGGTGGAAGGAATGCATCCGTGTTCGAGGACCAACCCAGTACCTCCTTCTTCGGGTCTATGCCAGGTAGCATGCCCCACCGTACGTCGACCCAACAACGTTCAACCTCTGCACCGGCACGCCAACCTTCCGAGATCACCCGTCCTCTCAAACTTTCATTAGAAGATCTCTATTCGGGCTGCACCAAACATCTTAAAGTTAGCAGAAAACTCCTGAATGGATCCACGGAGGACAAAGTTCTTGAAATACAGGTCCTACCTGGCTGGAAGAGTGGCACGAAGGTTCGCTTCCCGCGTGCAGGCAACGAGCAACCTACCGGCGAATCCCAAGACCTCGCCTTCGTTGTCGAAGAAAAATCTCATCCTGTCTTTACTCGTGAAGGTGACGACCTTGCATGCACCCTAAAGATACCCCTGGTCGAAGCATTGACCGGTAGTAACACCAAAAGGGTGCTGGAGTTACTAGACGGCCGCAAGCTTCAGGTCCCATTACCTATAGGGATAATAAAGCCTGGTCAGGAGACCATAATCGTTGACGAAGGCATGCCAATCCGAAAACAGGCAAGCTTGAAGAAGAAGGGTGACTTAGCTATCCGCTGGGAAGTCCAGTTCCCCGACCGCCTTACTCCCTCACAGAAAGAGGGTATTCGGCGGATATTAACCTGAACTTCCTCCGCACAGAGACCTTTTGTAGCTCTAATATCACGCTGTACTCCTAATACTTATGTTATGTAGTGTGACCCCGGATGGACGTTGTCGACCCATGCCGCGATATTTGTTGCTAGTGTTCCCACGAGACCTCGTTTGCAAGTAGAACCCGAAGAGGATATCTTGAACTGGAACGAAACTTTGTGAAAGGTCGTGGCATTTCCAGCGTCATCGGAAGTGGGGTGCCAAAACCAATCAGTCTAGCCCCAGTGGGGTATCTGAGGCCCCGCAGGCTCAATTAATGTGTGAAATAATGTGACAGTAGTAGGAGCCACCGCCCTGCAGTGGGGAGTCTTGAGCAGACCCCCCAGGGGCCATAGCGCAGTTAAAAGAAAGAGGAAAACAACCCGTGCTAGTCAAGGGCGCGGAAGGAACGCTACTCGCCTTGATAGGTGCTCTCGAGACAACCCCATCGAGTCACAAGAGAAAGGTTGATTCGGCAGAGAAATCCTGATTATCCTGATAGCTGCGTTCAAAACGGAATCACTGTTCGGGTCATGATGGGGACAATGATATTCAGCGACCTAAGTTCATTGCTTGCCCGTGGTCCCGCTTGCCCGAATACAGTCAGATGATGCGTAAACTGTCCCCTACTATGGAAAGGCCAGCGTCGGACGGCTTGGGGTACTGAAGGAGAGGAGGATAAACTCATACTAGATAACAATTGATACCCAGATATGAAAACCACGAACCAGGATGGACCTCACCACGTTTTCTTGGTGAAAGCCTTATGAAGTTCGTCACTGGCACCACCCGGGATACCGTATTCCTCGTGGAATCGGGCCTAATACCCAATCTAGCCCAATATCAACGAAATACAGTATGGTACGAGTCCAAAATCTTTGGTTGACGCCCAACCTCAGGGTACCATCATACTAGTGCTCTCAAGCCTGAGTTACCTCAATCTACTCATCAGCGTTTCAGCAACCATGCTGTACGGTTTCATAGTCTCTACGCCACTCCAAATGAACGATTACTCACTTCAGCGCCGGCAAGCAAAACGTGCCAAACACGAGGCCGTTGCATGAACTCTGCGAGCTTTATGATTGCCTGCGAATCTATCTATTGTAGTGCAGGTTCGTTCTTGACTGCCGGAGCTCACCTATATATCCATCGTGCGTTCAAAGTTCACACTGAGCCTGCTTTCTACTCACTGGCACAGCAATATCCTGCATCGTTACCGAACGTGACTCGAAAAACAAGTATTTACATCAACCAACCTTCGTTCCAACTATCCCCGCAATGAAACATGATCATCTCGCAGTCCTGGGGCTCATCAGCGAGGCGAGCGATGAGGCCATCAGAGTGGCATACAAGAAACTCGTATGTAGTCTTTCGTGCGGGGTATTCTTCTGACTGGTGTCAAAACAAGGCTTTGCAATGGCACCCGGATCGTCATGTGGTCGGCAAGGAACATGCAGCACAGATGTTCATTGAAGTAGGTTTTTTTGCGCCGGTTTACAACCTGTTCCGTTTACGACAAACTACCAACAGGTGAACCGAGCGTACCACGCTCTGATGGATGGAAAAGAAAGTACACATTCCTCATCAACGGAGACCTCGTCGTCAACCAGCGCTCCAACTAGCAGCAGCACTGATCCCATTCGTTTTGATTCCCATTCAAAAACTACTCGGGCATCGAGCCGGCCACCTTCGGCGGGCTCCCACTCAAGCAAACGGTCTAGCCCCCATTCCCCGGGGTCCTCTTCCGCATCATGCGATGGTGATAATGTGAATAGCAAGTCTAGCACGCAATCCAGGACGTCGCCGTCCAAGTCATCGTCCGATGACCCGGAATCCAGTTTCCATCCGCGGTCATCCAGGTCCGGTTCAGATAGGAACCAATCTAGTGCCGACCGGACGAAGAGCGGCCACAAGTCTTCCAAGTTGCACGATCATCTACATGATCCTCCCAGTCCAACTGCACCAAGGGACGCGACTCCTCCATCGACGGATAATCCAAAAGGATTCAGCGGTGGCTCCGTCCGCTCCAGATCTTCCGAACAGAGTGCGGGTTTCATCCCTATGGAACCTGAAACAAGACATACTCCGCGCTCGCACAAGGTCTCGCGCAATGGCTCTGGCAGGTCACTCGCATCGAAGCCCGTCATCCCACCCCAGTCTGGCCATCCGCACAAATCTGCCAAGTTCGGCTTCGCGGAGTGAGTGTGCAATGATATCTTCATGTGAACGAACTCATTCTCGTTACTAGCGATTTTGTTCGCAAGCTCTCCGGAGAGCCTACGGGGGGCAAAAAGGGGAGAGCCACCTTCCCTCACGATCAAGAGGCGACCCCGTTTTGCACTCCGCTTCGTGCAATCAATACACCTCGAGGTGCATCCAAGGAATGGATATTCCCGCTCCCTTTGACGCTTGACGAGTTATACTACGGGACGTCTTATCGATTCCTCGTGACAAGAGAACTGTTATCGCATCAAACAGAACAGGTTGAAATCTCTATCGATATTCCTCCAGGCATGCGCAGTGGTACTCGGATCGTCTGCCCGCGGACTGGCCACCAACACAAGGACGGCACACTGCAAGACGTGGTTTTCCTAGTCGAGGAAGTCCCTGATGAGCGTTTTTCCAGGGTTAAGGACGACCTGTTCCTGGACGTCTGCATTCCTTGGGCTGATCCTCTCGCCGACGAAGGTGGCGAAATTCGCATTCAGGGTATAGATGAAGAAGAGATCACTTTCACATTGCCTTACCCGATTTATGACAAGGCCACAGAGGGTCAAATCCTCGTCAAGGGTGCAGGGATGCCAATCCGGGACGGGCGCAAGACTATTGGTCGCGGCGATATGATTGTTAGGTTTGTTTGTCTTGTACGAGGCTCAGCGAGTCTGGTTATCACTGATATGACTTCAGATGGCGGGTCATGTTTCCAACCTATCAATCCAAGTGGCGGACGTTGAAGAGAGCACTTCATCTCGACATCTGACGGCCTTGTGGGAGCAAACTAAGGTTATGACCGTGCGCTATCAGTGTTTTTCTTGAGGTTTTATGCATGAACAAGTTCGGGTGTTTGGAAGATGACCTTCGTTATCGTTGAGTTTAGCTGACGTTGTACAGTACCCACGACGACATATGGAGACCTTACTCGTACTAAAGGATTCGCCTCGGCAATGCATGTAGGCAGTTCTGCTATTCTTAATTGCTGCCGGCGCACGGCGGTACACGCGTGGGGGAAACGAGGCGACTTATGCCACCATTGCAAGCTTCCGGCAAGAACATGTCAGAGGCGAATCCTCAGTCGCTGATGGACTGATGTCTGACAGCTGTAACATCGATGTTCCGTCGCCGCACTGGCAGTGTTGCAAGTGTGGCTCCAACGCATGTACCGGTTTGTACCAGCTGACAGAATCCTTCGCACCGCAAATGGTGCAGACACAGCAGGGATCAGAGCCTGCAAGCTTGCAAGAGGTGAGCACGCTGGTGCTTCTCAGACAGTGTTCTCAAGTAGCAGGTTTTCTCGATCAAAAATCTTGCATTTCATTCCACGTGAGTCGGTGAAGCTACGGTAACGCACGCCCCAGAAATGCGACAGCCACGCGGTGGCCCCCATTGCCACTGGCATGAGCCTACATAAGGCCACAAACCGCCAAGCGCCCCCTCATACTAGAAGTCCATCCTGCCCCCACCAACTCAGAACTCCAATGCCGTTCCCATTTACTCCGAATCAAAACCGAAATCCCTGGTTCGAGCACCTGCCCCTGAAGGCAAGTCGGTTGCATACCTGTCCGTGGACTTGGCGTCGTCTCATGTCTTCTCGAACCAGATTGCCAATATTGTCGGCGCACTCTTTGTCATGGGCGGAAACGTGTACACCGTCATTTCTCCCTGGGACGTTTACTACACCGGAAGGGAAACCTACTTTACGCCTGCTCCATGGTCGTACTTTATCTGGTCAGTCACTGACAAAGTTAACGAGGTCGCCGGACATTGAGCCAACTTGGTGGCACCCAGGCCTCTGATCCACATGTTGATTCTGGGCACATGTATCTACCAGTTTTCCGGTCGAGGCAAAGAAATCATTCTCGACCGGATCGGCTGGCGGTTGCCCCTACTCGACTTTCTTAATGCAATGTACATTTACTCTTGGACCATCCAGGAATACCGATACGGTAGGTATTTGTCGCATAGTGCTTTCCGTCATGTCTAACTGTTTTCTAGCTTTGGTCTTTATCCTTTTCGCCGTCTCCGTGGTGACTGTAAGTACCTCCTGACTTGACTGCATCTTCCCGCACATGCTGACCCTGGAATGCCAGCAAATCTACCAAGAAGTGAAAGTGACCGCACTTCGCAACTTTTGCGATGAAGTGTTTTTGCACCTCCCCTTTTCGCTGTACCACGGCTGGACTGTTGGTCTCATCTTCCTCTCTGCGTTCGAAGCATTTGGCGTCGACGCGCTCACCGAGCCGGCTGGCCCCTGGACGAAGACCTTTGTGTTCCTCTCCTTGTGTGTCTCCCTTCTTTCCGTTTGTTGGTGTCTGCTGACTCCTTCTTCAACAGCTTCCTTCTCCAGATTGTCGATTTCGCGTACGCGTATTCTGCCGTGGAGGGGGACCTTCCCGGGTGTCTTGCCATCTCCTGGTTCCTCTTTGCCGTCGTCGTTCACCAGAGCAAAGAGCGCTCCGGGTTCATCCACTGGAGTGGCCTCGGCTTCGCTATCTTTTCTCTCTGCTGGATCATGCGCTGCGTGATCGGCTTGGAGCTCAAGTTCCGAGGACGTAACAATAGGCTGGGCATTGGCGAAGAGACGTCGCGTCTCTTGGGTGGCCATTGAAGCAGTTGTCTTGATCACGTATCGTCGTAATGAGCTTCCGCACTCAGAACTCGCCATCATCAATCATGCCCGTACATATCTCTCGTATTCCGGTCACCAGATAGATATTCCCATCTGTATGCCTGTGTCAATTTGACTTGTGTACCATAGTTCGCTCTACATAATTTGTTCTCATTAAGACTAATGAGTCGCCTGCGCTCAAACTCGGCATGACACCCAATACAACAAGGCAACGAGGATGATAAAGGTCAGGGTAATCAAGATAGCAAATCGTAGAAGAGGAGGTCAAGGTATACGAATACAACATCGCAGCACGCAACCAGAAGCAATGGAAAACAGTGGAAGCAATTTACAGTTTCTCTAATCAAATTTCATTGGTTCCACCTTGTTCGCAGAAGGTAAACTAGCAAAACTGGGGGGTGGGGCTACACGCCTTTTAGTTGGAGAGCCGTGGGGGCTTTGGTCATCAGCTTTGTTTGACTTTACAGGCTTCAGCTTGCATAGTGCCAGCGGGGGAGGACCGACAAGACGTGATACAGTCCATGGTAATTCGAACTTGGCTTGGCCGGCCCAATGAGTGTACCGTGACAATTCTAGGTGAAGGGTAGGATAGTATGCCGTGGATGCTTTGCGGGAGATCTTCAACAGGCGTAAGCATTTGCTCGAGGTGTTTCAAATTACCATACCAAGATGATTCGTTCCAGACCTGAAGCAAACAAGTCTTGATGGAAACGGCGAGCAGACATTTCATGTTCGCTGGGCAAGTTGAGGTCCTGGACACATTTCGAGATGAGGTTGATGAGTTTGAGGTGGGTTGTCTACTCCAAACAGTGAGACAGGTTAATGAATACGCATATAAACATACAAAGTAGCCCATTGCTTCGAATTCCACGCCGCCCGTCATACCTCCTGGTGCCTTGGGTTTTTCAACCTTTGTTTCATCAACTTCTGAGAGATTCCATATGGTATTGTTCGGATGACAGAAAATCCAGAAGTAGTCCCTACACACGTCAGAGAGCTCCTGTAGATATGATTTATATATCCTTGGATGATATAATGATTCTATAAATGCGTGGGGGGATACCGGGGCTGCGGGCGATTCTGTAGGTGGGGGAGCAGGTGTCAATAGGAGAGCCCGGATAAGCGAAAAAAAGTTCTTGTGGGGGGTGGGCAGTGTAATGACATTGCCGGAACTGCTTGAAGATTCCCATGCTTCACGACGAAGGCGTCCACCTGATGAAGGGAGAGACGATGCTGGATAAATTTCGAATAAGATGAGGAGTAGCTCAACGATCAGCTGACGGGTCGCCACATCGCCGGGTTTCTTGTCAGAGTAAAGCAATGATATCAGCTGGACGAATGGAGTCGGGCAAGAACTTCGGAGGGCGAAGCATCCGATTGAAGAGGTGGAAAGCGCTTTGAAGCACCGTAATAGTTCATGAAGCATTTGATCATCATGTTGCTCCTCACTTGAATTCGAGTCAAGATTTGATCATAAGAGGTTGAGATCAAACTAACCGCCATTCCACTTCGAGAATCTCATTGAGCCTTGTCAACAACGCGCTATATCCCCCTGAGCGGAGGAAATCCTCTGTCCAACTGGAAGAACCTAGATCAGTTATTCTAGTAAGCCTCAAGAGAGCAAAGCCACCTTGCCACTTCGTTTCTAAGCATAAGCCTCAACTTCTTGATGACCTCCACATCGAGCATAGTGCTGGAAGACGAACTCAAGATACTGCAAAACTTTACGGGAGGCGTTCCTTTCCCAAGTGCTTTCTCTTTAGATTTGCTGGGAACGGGTTCGGCAGGGATCACAGGAGCTTGTGTACGATAAAGTGCTTGTGATGCATCAAACGATGCGTCTCTTCCATGAGACTTGTCCAAGGAGTCCGCAGCATGGAGGTCGGTAGTACTCTTGCCTGCAAAAGCGGACCCCCAAAGCCCACCTCGCCTTGGCTGGCTGTCGGAACCCAATGCGGCAAGAGGGACATGTGGTGAAGCTATAGACTCTATGCTGCGCGCCTTACGTATCGCGCGAGGGGTAGACGGGGCTACCGCGCCGGTGGAGGTGCTGGTCGTCAAGACCTGCGAGGACTTGAGCATAGCAGCTTTCACTGTAGCATCCATTTTGGCAAGCTTTGGGCGGAGGGTGGGTGGAATTTGCAGATCGTCCTGTTCGTGTTCCGTTAGGATCTGAAGGTTTTCTATATACTTTTACCACTCACCAGAAGCTTGTCGAATGCCTGGCTGGTGATTACAGGCTCGACCGAGAAGTCCTGCAAGGCTTTCATCGACTTGGATTTTTCGTGTCTCGTCTTGTCTTTGTGGGTCGCTGGCACTACAGAGGCAGGATCTGGGACGTTTTCCTTGCCATTGGAGATGTCGCCCAAACTAGTGAGCATTGTAAACTCCGTGGAAGGTGGTCGTTTCGACGATAAGATGCCTTTGAACATGACTCGTGCGTGTCGTGGTAGTAACGAGGTGAAGAAGGTGTGTCACGTTCGCGGTTCAGATTTTCGACGCGTCCGGTCACGTGCTTATTTATTTTGTGATTTATTTTAGAATGCTGTGATTACATAATAGCACTGCCATGGGCGCACGCGGTTGATTGATGCACGTTGCGCGCTCTTACCGGCATGCGCCTGATTGGATGCGCAGTAAGCGCAATTTCCGTGCCACCGGTATATAGTTCCAGGCTGTCGCGCTCTCCTGCACACACTCCAGATTTGCCCAGCATTGGTCCAACTACCTCTACTCTTCCGCGCTCGTGAGTTCATTTTGTTCACTGATACTGTAGCTGATGGGACGCTGCAGAAACAACTATGGATGCACTACTACCTTAAACGCTTTAGCCATCGAGGGTATATATGGTGAGTAGAATAAAAAGCATGAAGGTCGTGTAAAAGGGTGATCACTGCTGGCTAGTCTCACACCAACAGAAGCAGGCTCCTCCCTTGAACATGCAACAGGTCGCGCCATTCAACGGGGCCCCCTCTTGTGTCGCGCCGCTGCCAGGCCGTTTCCATGACCATCAATGTTTGATGGGTGTTCCCAAAATGACTTTGTTGCCCAGCTAATCTTGTTTTGAACACCTCCCGCTTCATTGGGTCGTCTGTTAGGCATCCCGCCAAACATATTGGGAAAATCAGTATTCGATCCAGCCCCGACATCGGCAGCTGATGCATAAGCTGCGTGATGACATCTATGGACTGCATGATTTCTGGCACACCTGCGAACCCATCAGTCATACCCCCACCCTTATCTGCAGTCATCGTCCCTACCTGGAATTGCCTCGCTCAGTATCGTGTGCAGATACAAAAGTGCCGCCTCCTGGTATATCTTCGCCACCAATTGTCGCGTCTCAAAGACGGACAGAATCCCTGGTATTCCCTTCAAGTTTGAATCCTCCCCGACAAGAAGGTCTGGATGTAGCGGTGCTTGGTCAAGTTCACGGGAGTAAATCGGCTCGCATGAACGAAGGTGGCTCTCGACGATGTTTCCACGTCGAATCAATTCTTGCATGCTCAAACACCCCTTTCGTATCTCTTGTGCTTTCCAGCAAGAAAGGGTGGAAATTTCGGCGATGCCGAGTAGTACTTCGTCCGGACATCCCGTTAGGTTATCCACCCGAAGATCCGAGTCTTCTTTGGCACTCATACCCGAAGCGGCCGACCAGAAGCCGCCTCCTCCCCGATACAGCCGACGATAGAAAGCCAGGTGTTTAGGTATGGTATGTAGGGTAATTGTTGACATGACGTCTAGCCACTATCAGCAACAAATTAGCCATGTGGGGTGTTGTGTTAGTTGGTTGCGCTCTCACCATAGTGGCCTTCAGTGCTAACCGCGCAGCTTGACTCATATTTAGTATGGCTAGCTTGGGGTTTTCGTGCGTCGCAACACCGCTTTGGACCATCCATTCATTGGCAATGTCAAGCATCGGCCGCCAGTCGGTCACGCCCCCAGAGAATACGGAGAAGCCGAGGAGGTGCAATGCAGCATTAGCGTCTCCTTCCGTCAACACCCCCTCCCGGGATTTATACAGTTGTGCATGGGCAGTATCATAAAATATTATTGCTGGCGAGTTCTCCAGAGTGGTGTTTACTGGCTCCAGCCCTCTAGCGGCGCGGATCCGCATGTTATGGAGACTGGCTAGCGCACATATGGCGTTCGTCAAGGGCCCTTGCGGGTTTTGAGATACAGCCTTCAGTTGACTGGTCAGTTTCAAGTAGGTTTCAGTTCTGATTAAAAAAAGCTCACTGAATATATTGCGTTGGCAGTTGAGTTGCCTGGGAAGGCGAAAAGTGACTTCCTAACGTGCCCGAAATAATACAACACATGCTCGCTTTGGAGCGGGTGTGCTGATAGTGCAGTAACCTCATGGCTAAATCCTAGCGCTTGTGGGTTGACACTATCAAATGGGTGGTCGAACAGTCCAAGGTCCTGCGGTGAGGGATGCGAGGAAGATAGTGTCGTGGAAGGTGTGTATGGCGACTGACTGATGAGCTGCGGTAACGATGGGTCGATCAATGGCATGGTTATATTGAAAGGTGAGCTGAGTGGTAATCCTGAATTTCTGTCTCAGTAATTGGGCAGGACTCTCCGCGTGCTGCTCACCGAACATCGACACCATTGTCGGACTTTCACCTTGGCCCTGTGCTGGAGTGGAATCGACGATAGTAAGACCGGGGGGCCCAGTGTCACTAGTGAAGGATGGGATTATTGATCCACTCGCAGGACCCTGGTACTGCTCGGTGGCAAAAACAGTTGACGATGACGACGAGGTGGCCTGTATTATAGAGGAACGTGGTTGACCGCGGATGAGGCCAGCTCGGGTCAATTTTGCCTTGATTTCTGCTTTATACGCCTCCACAGCTCGCTTGTCCTGGAGACCGGTCAGTATACATCAGCAGAAGAGCGAGACGCCACGTACGCGCATCCAATCTGGACGTCTTGCGCCCCACCCCAGACAGTCGATCTGCAGCCGCCTGCATGTGTAACAGGAGTCACCTTCTCGCTGCTCGTCGCATTTCTTCAAGACAGGCCGTCAGGGGGTGAATATACCATCTAGTGATCAACTTACTTTTCGACGCAATCGACAAGTCCTGTTGGCAGAACCCTATCAGCCGGTAGTAGGGACAAAGAGGCGGAAAGGCACGAACCAGCAACCACCTCTCCCCGCGGACGCTGGTCGAGGAAGGTCTAGAGACAGTTTGCCGGGTGTACTACGGGACCCTAGGTTAAGCGAGTCCGCTCCGTCCGACGTCTTTGACATGAGCGGGGAAGTCAGAAGGTCTGGGGATGTGTTGCTGGATGTTCCTTCTGGCGAGGGAGACTGACTCCCCGTGGAGGAAGAGTTTGAGGTCCTCTGAGACATGGTACCACCCAGGGTGAGTATGACTACTTCAGGGGGATCGGGGAGAGGGCTTGCTATTAAAAAGCGGGTACGCTGTCGTCAGGAAGGCAGTGATGGGGGGATCGGGTGATGGAAGAAAATCGCCGATGGAGTGGAGGGTGTGAGGCAGTTGGGGATATAGATTGGGCAGACTCGCAAAGGAGAATGCGGCGTGATGGCATTGACACGGGCTGGTTAAAGAAGCTGATAAAAGACAGAGGGACAGTACTAAGGGGCCGGAAGTCTGTGCATGAAACCATATTGGTAGGTAGTGAAGTAATTGGGTGCGAGTCCTCGGGTACTAACTCCGCAGAAGAGGGCTATGGCAAGTTCCCGTCGGTGCAGATCGAGCTGCGACCACGGAATAAGCACCCTCCCGTCGAGCGTGTCCCATGCATGTAACCCCTCATAATAATCTCAAGATTGTGTCAGATACCTCTTGGGAAGGCTTCTTGAAAACATTCAACCTTTAACGTATCCATCTTTCAGGGTGACATTTCATTCTCAAGCTTTATTAGATAAGCTTCCGAGCCCAATGGCTATGGAGGGGTCGAAGCTCCACCCCATCCGGGACTCGGCTCCTGGACTGCATCCTGTGCAAATAGCAATCCCCGTACAGGACAAACAAGCCCAACAAAGTCACAGGCTCCAGTCAAAGGGCTATTCCGACTCATCTGGTGGGCCCGTGACATCCTGCATGCATGGAAGGATCGCGTGTTCGGCTCCCGGAATTCGCTGTACCCGCCACGTCGTCGTGGTCACTCACAGCATTCTCTCCCCACGAAACCCGATGCGTCATACCCGCACCCGGCAACGGCGTGCTGAAATCCAGTGCAGCTTACCTGCAATGGGCGGCCAGACAAAGAGTGCATTGGTTGTAGATAGTGACGACGCAAGGCATTGGGGTGTGTCGTGGCCCACCCAGTCACACTTTTAATACCGTCGCTGTTCCTGCCTGACTCAGGAAGGCGAACTCAAAAAAGTCTCCGATCACGTCGTGGGTCAAACCCCACCTACTGTACGTATGCTGTAGGTCTTCGACCGCCTGAGGTATTCTGACCAGTTGGACGGTGGAGTCAAGGGCGTCTGATGGGGCCGCTCGCAGTCGCCTACTTCGGTGGTGCGGCTCCTCCGTTCGTAGCTGGGAACACGTCGGTGGGGGTGCGGGGGTTAGACGGGGCCTAACCTCGGACGAGTTTGGACGCCATTAGAAGAGAATAACAAATAACATAAACCGAACGAGAGAAAACCCGTGAGATAACACCGACTGATGAGAAGAAAGAAGGTTGCAGACGCGGGTAAACAGCGGATCCAATTTCTTGAATGCCGGGGCTGGACCGTCACCGACGACTATAGATGGAGCAACATTTGGGTCTGGCAGGCCCCGGTTCCTCGAACGTATCTCTTGTTCATGACGGGGATCAAAACGCCCCCAACCAGCTGGACGAATTGGGCCACGATTGGCAAGTTGACCCAAAGTCATTTCGCCTCCCCAAAAAGGGCTTCCGATTCCAAAGGGGCGCAGTCGGCCAGAGCTCAAGGTACTTATTAAACAAGGCACACCTTCGCGTAACGGCAAATTACCATACAGATTACGCTGTGCTTCTACCAATGGCTAATCGAGGGCTCCTCTGGGCATCTTGCGCCGCACCTGCTTATGGAAGGAAACGCCCGACGACGTTTGGCTCGGGTGCAAGGGAGTACACGTAGCCGGGTGGTAAATATGTCAACGAGCCGTCACCGTGCTGACTGCCCCCAGTATGGTAGCTTCTCCCCCTAGGGTGGGTGGCCACATCACTCAACCCTGACCTCACCGGGCGACGCTGGTTGTCTTCCAAGACGGGACGGTCGCCACAAACTCATCCCCCCTACGAACAACCCCAGGCCGCGGGGATGCCAATACCTGCCTTTCAAAGCGATCATTGAGCCCTGATATCCTCGCCGCATCCGATGATACATTTTGATGCAGATTGCCTGGCAACTGAATCTTCACGTACGCGGGAAGCCAGTAGGTATACAATGCCTCTTGAACAAGCATCAGGACTGTGCCGATCCGATCATGATATGATTGTCATCCACAGCCTCAGCTCGCCTGTGCAACGTCCATTTTTCAGAATCATGGCTCGGGCTTGCATTATTCAATTCCACGAACGAGGGGAGCATGGCTGTGGTATCGGTATTCCATAAAAGGTCAATACAGATGATGTACGATAATTGCAGTGATCATTTGGGGGATGCTGTATCTACTGTCTGACATCCACTGGTGCAAGAAAAGTAGTATATTAGTTAGATTGTGCGAAAAAATGATTTCGGAAAAGCAGCGCATATAGAAAAGGATACAGCGTGGAGTGGAGGGTATTTTTCCATGATGAGCGAGTCAATACAAGCTAGCATCCAGACCAGTAATGAAGAAAGAATGCTTGCGATGTAGAATGTGCAGATGAGGTTTAAGCATACAACCTGGAAAAATGACAGCGAGACATGATTGCAACCAGTTCAATAGCGTGATGTTGGGGAAAAAGAAATTTCGAGTCCATGGGTGTGGCTGACAAGTCTTTATACGAGGAGCATTTCTGCCTCTCGCATGACATCGCGCCAATCGACGGGTCCCAGACACCGTCGCTTCCAGACTTCTTGAATGAGACACGACACTTGTTGAGAATTTCCGATTGAAAGGCCTTGCTGCTCTTGCAGGCGTTTGAGGAAGTAGGTTTGGTGCGCCTGGTTCTCGGTGAGACAACCACAGATACAGATGCTAAAGACGACGCTCCGGACTACAGCCCGACCAGTGAGTTCATCCTCGGCCGCCATCAAACATTTGACCGTTTCATCCACTGCTTCAATGATTTCTGGACATCGCGGAAAGTCTCCCGACACGACAGAGTGGAGGTAGACATGTGCTGATGCACGAAAGACTTCGGATGTCAGGCGTCGCTGGTGGGCGCGTTGCTCCTCCACAGGGTCGGCGGTTCCAAACATGTACGGATATGAACTGGGCTTTCTCAAGATGTCCTCTATCCTTTGGCCACGCCTGACCAGATCTTTGACGCTGAGGTTGTGATTCTTGGTGTGGTATTCCTTCCAGCTGGCTAAGCTAGCGATCTCCGCAAGGGCAAGCACAATGTGGTTCTCACAGCCCATTACGGACATCATGGAGTACTCCTCCATTGGGGAAACAGGCTCATCACCGAAAAAAGCATTTTGTGTGGTGAAGAGTTCGCGGATGACGTCAAGGAAGCGTGGTTCTCTGCGGAGTGTGGCCGACGCAAGGACGTCGAACCATATCGACGTTTTGATGATGAAGCGTAGGCTCTCCGAACAATAAAGAAGGAATTTGGTTGGGCCACCCCAATGAGGATTGTTGAGGACGGAGAGGGAATATGTGCAAGCAGCATCCAGGAAGGTTTGCCATTGGCCTTTGCCTCCGCTGAAAAGGAAATAGGAAACGATACACAGGCCAGCGAGGGCGTCTCCTTCTGTCAAGGGGCCCTTGAACTGAACCATCTGCATACGGCGTGAGGCTTCTACATCTTCTATTCCAATGAGGCCGCGTTTGTCTTTTTGGGTGCTCTTGCGATGGAGGTCAGAGAGGAGGCAGACTGCCTGACGAGCATTGTCGCTTGTGTGGATCAGCTCCCAGATGATAGAGTCAAGAGACTCGCTGGCGTGAAGGTACTGCATGCGAAGTACATGTTTCATGTAGTAGTCCAGAGCAACCTTTTGGCGGTCGTCCAACATTGGCAAAGGGTATTGATCGACAGCGGGAGCTGCAGCCAACAAGTAACCGGAAGAGACGACATCCATGTCTTCGTCGTCGTGGATGGGAACATTATACAATCTTGAGAAGTGACTCGTATGGGGACGTTGAAGAGCGAATGAATGGCTTGCCCCTGCAAGGAGGGCATTGAGTACTATTATACATACAAATACTTAGTAACGATACGAGGTCTTACATGACTCTAGACTATTGTTAACAGAAGGCGAAGAGTACGACACAGGAGGAAGGAGGACTTCAGGATATTCACTTCGTTCCAGAGGTGAGTCGGGGCTCAACTCGTGCATAACAGGCAAACCTGAGACAAAGATGAGGGAAGAAGGAAGGGGTGGCATCGGAGAAACTTACGATCGTTATCGGGGTAGCGGTCTGTGCGAAGGGGGTATGAAGAGGGACGCTCATCGTTTGTGGAAGAGATAGAGAGTGTCGGGGTCTGCGGGCTGTTGGCGGGTGATGCAAAGTCGGCCGATAAGGCGAGTATTTGTTGTTCCTGTTCGGCAGCGCGGGGGGCAGAGCCGGAGTGGCCCTTGATCATGCCCTGGGAGGCGAGGAAAGTCTTGATCTTTTCTCGGAGGTCGAGGACATTGCGGTTCTCCTAGGAGACGTGAGAGGGGAATGTGGGAAGGGAGGGGGGTGCATTACCCGCAGCCACTCGGGACGTTTGGCACCGAAGCCGAGACACTGGAGGCGAAGGCGGACGCAGGTGGAGCAGCTGCCCTCGGCATTCATCTGCTCGTCGCATTTCTGGGGAGAGGGTTAGGATGGAAAGGGGAAGGGTCGGGAAGAGGGGACCTTGCGACGGATTCTGCAGGTGTAACAGCCGGACTTTGCGCGTACAGCGCCTTTTGTTTTTGGGGCTCCGGGTCTCCTTGCCTGGGGGGACTTTGGCACTGGGGGCATGGGTATGGGGCTGGATGAAGGGTGCTTGTCAGATATGAGAGAAGAGCGGGAACGAGGGACGCGTTGCAGCCATAGGGCCAAGGTATAAGTAACGTACGAGTGTTGGTGCACTCTGGACTTGGTTTGCCATAACACGAGATGCTCTCGGGGTCCTCGCTCTGCCGGCACCCCCGGTGGGAATTTTGCCAAGGGGCCTTTGATCCCGTTCGGTCACGCGCGGCTATGCTTGCCACTTCGAGCCATCGTAGATCCAAAACGACCACCTCGAGGTACGACCACCCGCAGTTAACATCTCCCATTGCCAAGCGGCGCTGGGCCCTTCCTGCCCGTACGCGCGCGCTCGCCGTGTCCCCCTTCCCTGACCACCGGCATTCTTCCTGGTCCCCGCACTGGACCCCAAACACTGCCACTATGTCTTGAATTGGCCCCGTCTCAACTTCCGCGCTTGTCGCAGCTGTGCCGATACGCCACTTATCAAACACGTCCACCGACAAAGTTCGCTTTCCCCATCATTCATCAATCATTGGCCATCCATGTCCTGGGCATCCCCCTGGCTCCTCGTCCAGTCTCCTTCCGTCAATAGTCCATTCCCTATTGGCCTACGAGTGAGCGAGCACACCGGCGACATGACCTCCAACCGGCAGATTCCTGACGTGAGAGCGCACGGTACAATTACAACAAGCACAACTGAGACTCGGTAGATAATGCCGTCACCCCTGTCCAACTAACCCGTCCGATATGGGAGCACCGCTCGGCCCACTGATGCTCAGGTTCCTGACCTTATGCCTCAGTCCGCTGCTCGACGTCCCTCCCCCCTGCCCCACCTCGTTCCCCCCTCCCGCCGGCTTCGAGCCCAGATTCCCACACGGATCTCCAGGGACCACCCCAGCCCCTGTTCTTCTCGCTATCAGCGCCCGCACTGCACTCAGCCACTTGATTTCCTCTTCTTCGCTTGGCGCGCACAGCAGCAACGTTCGCTTCGTCGTGACGATCTTGAACGTATGCGGACCGTGTGCAGTTTTTCGGTTGTCGGGCGATCCTCCCGATACCTGCGTACTCGTCGCGGGTGGGGGGATTCCCCCCCCGTGTTTGTGCGACTGCATGTCGAACTCCAGAGCATCAAGAATCTCAGAGACCGAGAATTGCCGGTGCGGTTTCGTATCCTGCCATCATTCCTGTGCGTCAGTCCTGGCTTACCGATCAGCCCGCGTCACTGGACATACCATGTGACTTCCCGAATAGACTAATTTTTCCCCGTATAGCACGAACCATCGTTTCCGCCAATTATGTCGCTTCGAACCACATTTCATCAAGTAGCCAGAGACAACTACCTTTGCAATCGCTTCCCTTGATGGGCGAGTAGGCGACACCCCCGCCATCGGTCGATGCTGCGAAGATGTCGAATATGTCCGCTGAGCACGTGGGGAGACGTCCTCGGAATCGGAGGAAGTAATATTTTGGCCATGCAACGGATGAGTTAGAGGGGGAGTCACAGCACCGCTGCGGCTGAGCATGCCTTGGGCCTCGGGTATCGTTACTGGTGTTGTAAGCGATGTTTGAGTCGAGGTCATCATCAGGCTCTCGCGTGCATCCTGAATGGCTGCAACCCACTGCTGAACCTCTTCGAGGCTCTGTGCTTGAAGATAAAAGGTCCTAACAGACGTGACGACCCCGAACGTGTACGGATGTTTCTTCAACACAACTTGCGTGCATGAGTGAACGTCAGTCAGATTGAGGAGTCGAAGAAGCTTGTACTCCGCAGAGGTCTTGTAGTATGCCAGATGTGCTGGCCGCAGAACAAACCATCTCTTTTTCCAAGTCTACAATGGCGTTCAGACGGCACGATAAGCAGGTCGCAGACACACCGACTTTGCGTCGCTCGCCCTTCTTCCACAAATAGCCAGACTTGAGGTCACTTTCGTTCACGGAGTCCATACGCTGGGACCTGTCCGCCGTCCTCCACGGCCCTTCCTCTTCCTCGTCGTCTTCCTCGGACTCCTCGCCGCTGCCTAATGCACGCTCTGCGATCGAAGAGAGTGGTGGTTGTGAGCTGCTCCCAGATAGTAACGCTCCGGTAGAACCCATCGATTGCAAATGTGTGGGAGACACCGAATCTGGAGATAAAGCAGAATCTGAATCCGACTCAGTTCCGGATACATGTGCCTGCGCAGCTGGAGGACTCTGCGATCCAGTAAATCAGAGACAAAGCGTTGAGGACGAGTGATGAGGAACCACACCTTCTTGGGCTTGGCGGCTGAATGCACAGAGAGTTTTCTTTGTATTTCTTGTGGAGATGGCGGTGGTGCTGCTGAGGGCGACATTTTTCAACGCAACAGAGCAACTTGGGCTCTGGTCGCGATCAAGAACAGACTCGCCCTCTGTATAGGCGCAGTGCAACCGACACGCTCCGTCACACGTGACTTGTCACGTATATTGATGCAATTGGAGGATAGGCTGCCGTCTCTAAGACGGGACTCGGAGCCAGTATTTGGACACACGATTCGCTCGGTCGATGGAAACAATGCAGTACATGCGAGTTCTTCACGCTGTCGATGGTGCGCTAGTTCTGCTCCTGCAACTGAAACTAGGCCACTGTGATAAGACAATGACATTCCTAATCGAGAATATGCCATCGAGATCAGATAAACCCCGATGTGTCGCACTTGAACAGTCCAGTGGCCCTCAACGACGACCAGCAACTCTTTGACTTCAGCTATGACATTGACTGTGCAAGAGAAATTCGACAAGGCCACCAAGTACGTCCAGGGCCTCCCCAAGGATGGTCCCTACCAGCCTGACCAAGACACCAAGCTCAAGGTGAGCCAATGTTCTCTTCTTGATCGTGCGATCGACCGAGACAGTCGCATCAGTACTACGCATACTATAAGCAAGGTTCGTGTACCGGAACGACAGACGCTGGATCTCACTGAACGCCGCATTCAGCGACCGAAGGTGATGTCGCCGTCCCGAGACCAGGCGCTTTCGACTTTGTTGGAAAGGCTAAATGGTCTAACCGTTTTCCATTGCTCCATGGTTCGTTCTGACCTCCACACTTTACCGCAGGAATGCCTGGAATGGTGTCAAGGGCACACCGAAGGAAGAAGCCCAGCGTGAATACGTCAAGCTGCTGGTCGGAGTATGATTATCTTTCCATCTTATCTGAGTTCACCTTGACAGCTGAGCTCGGTAACAGGACCTCGACAAGCTTACGCTCAAGTCCGAGGAGGTCGAGAAGCTGCTCCAGGAACTCAAGGCGTGATTGATGATGGGGTTGGTGCTGTATGCGTAATTATAAGCACGTGTAACACACATCCGGGATAACTGTCGGGGAAATTCAGCGTGAACTGGTCAAGCCACCGGTGGCGTCGTGACAAGAGTGCATTTAATTTCAGCCCCGCAGCATATGAGCCTGAACTGGGCAGTGGCAGGCAGGACGTATGTTTAGACGGCGCTTCAGCACGAGGCAGATAACGGCCCGGCGTCTGTACCAAATCATTGGCGCTGCGAGAGGGAAGGGGTGTCCGAGGACCTTGTGGCCGATGGCCCCGGTTGTCCTAATTGAGGCATACTTCGAGTGGCTGGACAGGGAATTATTCGGTCCTGCAACCCAGTAGCCGGACGTCGCCGGCAAAAGATGCTCATCAGGAGAGATGGAGGGGGGCAGATCTCAGCAACCCTGGCTGGATTCAACTGCTCAACCGTTCATCCCGCAATTTCGAGTTTTTTAAGAGCCCCTCAATCGACACAGCATCCAGCTGGTTGGGAAATACATGATGACGTTGAGGTGCTTCGGATAGACCCATCAGTGAGCCGCTCGAAAATAGAGCCCAGGGCTGTATCGTTGCACCAGGTTGATTAATCATCATAATACTGGTTGCTGCACGTCCATGTCCTTGTTTTCGAAGCAACGTAATAAACAAAAACATTTACTAGTATGATTCGTTCCAGCTGTGTATGGTTGCGGTGCGAAGAAGTGGCCAAATTAATAGTGGATCTAACCTGCTGAGGTGTTCTTGAAACACAAACACCATGGTCCAGTGACGTGGTTTCGCCATGCCGCTAACGCATGATGCCAACAAGGGGAACTTTGCTATGCTCGCTGGTTTGGTACACTCTCGAGGTGCCAAGGCCATCTGGGACTCCGATCTACCTCAAACACCGGTCAGCGAGTGCGCTGTCAGCCGAGAACCTACGACTGGTCCGAGTCCCTGTATTCGCCATGCCATCATCTGTTCTTGCTGCTCGTTCCTGTACTAGCATTTTACTGGTGAGTAGGAAATCAACACGTCTCGTAGTCATGGTTTTGTATGTCGATGGCCTGCGGCCACCTAGCAGGTATACTAGGTATCCATCGCAGATGCGGCTGGGGTTCCTGAGCAGTGGCCCAAGTCTCACGCTGGTGCCTCACGGGGTAACGAGATCAAGTTCCCCTTACGACAGGCTAGCAGCTATACACAACAAAAAGTTGGTCATTTCTGTAACAGTGTCCTGACTTGGGACACGAGGACAACTCGAAGAGATGTTTGTTTTTCGGGTCGTATCGGCGTTCTGCGGTATCTGGCTTCCGTGGCAACGTATCATTTTAGCTTGTGTGCAAGAGCCCAGCTTCCTCGTGGATGTATTAGACCCTAGATTTGTAAGTTTCAATGATGCCCTATCTCTTCTTCGGAGCTTAAGCGCCCCTTTTTCCATGGCTCGCACCACTGTCACTTTTGTGTGCGGCAGGACGCTAGTCTTTATCGGGTCAGTTTGACAGAGCACAGCACGCCAACGGGAGAAGCGGATATGTCCCGAAATAAACAGGCTCTACGGTAGCATCACACGGCTCCACAGCATGGCAGGCGACGGCCACTGCCAGCGGTAATGTGATCGTTTAAAGGCTCTTCTGATTGGAAATGATGAGTGCTGCCGACAAAGAGCCATGTGCAGGTCCTTGTATACGACATGACACCCCTACTGGACCGATGCGAAATGGTATGGAACCCCGCCCAGCTTTCGGTCTTTGTTGTCAACCGTACGTGCGACTGTTCTCCCCGTCATATGACATAAGTACATGCTTTACGGTCGCGAATTGACATTTCGAAAAACTTTTCACCGAGGTCGTGCTTACGACTGAACAGCTCATCTACCACGAGCCGGGTCGATCTCCGCCGGTTCATGATGTTAATTTTTCTCAGCGGGGTAAGCAGGATGCGTCACCTGAGGGTGCGTCCGGCCCTGCGAAGCTATTGACATTTGTGCGCAGGCTCCAAGTTGTAAAATGAAAAAAAAAAAAAAATCGCATTCGACCGTATCTAATTTCAGACGCCCCCACTCGGAGCAAAGCGAACAAGTACCAAATAAGTTTATATTGTTTCTCGAACCTTACTAGTATCGTGACGTGCTGATCTCCGCCTCTCGCTGTGCGAGTAGCCGCTCACCTCCCGCAATTTGCTTCGCGGTAGAACTGCCATGAGGTTTCGATCAAGCCGCGTCCCGAGCCAGACGCCTGACAGTGCTGTTTCGGTGTGCCGCGGGTCCGGCAACTTGGCTTTCAAGCGGTGGCTTGCTGTGTGAAGAATTTCGTCTTCGAACGCGGCCTCTGAATCTTTGGAGCTTCCACATGGGCCCCCGTGATTGTTCTCGCCGTTGTCAGGTACCAGCAACGAGCATGGACAAGGGTTGTGGTCCATTGTGGACAATGTATCTATAACTGTGAAGACTGTCACGTGTCGTGGGTGTCCTTCAACGCAGCCTGAACGCACTTGTCTTGGCATGGTACTAGACCGGATTAGTGCATAACGACCGTCACACTGGCGAAAAGCGTTGCACTCGCAAAGGGATTCAATCGGTTCACGGGTCATCAGTCTGAAATGTATTGAAGTACTCAGTCACTTCTTTGACTCGCAGGGTGCTTTTTACAGGGTGCAAGGTAACTTGCGAGTCCGTAGAAAGCAAAACGATAGACTTGTCCGAAATGATGCAACATAGCGTGCGACATACAATGGCATGCATTGGTCGTACTGATCATAAAGAGAAAAGGTAAACTCGAGTTGTAGCGGTAGGGAAAGGGTAGGTCACGACAGGTGTCCAAGATCGGGGTTGGCGATATACAACGAGGCGTGCGGGGCGACACCATAGTGTATCGTCGGTCGCGACCGCGATGGTACTTCTTCACAGCGGCGCGTGTTTCGAGGGGGCGGAGTTTGCTGTGATCCTAGTTCTTGAGATAGCCTGCACTCGTATGCTTTCACCCTACCGGTTACAATAGTGCCTTTCTTTGACGTCGCACTAGAATCCGGTGACACTAGAGGCTCGGGGGGAATCATAGGTAGGAATAGTGGCGGATCGATGTGGAGTAAACTGTTTGACAAAGCGACCTCGGTAGGTGCACGGTTGTCACCAGCGTTAGCGAACACTCCTTGTTCGGTTATTTCCACAGCGCCCAGCGAAGGGACGCGTCGTGAACTCGATCCGTCGGAGGCGAGGCGCTGAACAACGTCATGGGTACCTCCAAGATGCTCCGCAGAGTCGGTGTTTGCCGTGCGGCCACTATGAGTGGATGACAGTGATCTATCGTGTCCGACAAGCCTATTGACGAGTGTATCATTAGAATCAGCAGGAGCAGCGAGGGGTCCCTTCGTCTCGTCGAAAGCGACAAGAGGAGGGGCAGGTATTGGGTCTCGGAAGTCTAGCGTCTTGGATGTGATCGATGCTCGACGATCAAGGAATGGGGGTTTCGGTATACGTGACCACCAACTGTCGGGGCGAGATATAGACGGCGAACGAGATAAAGTGGAACCCGAGATACTCGAGTATCGAGGAGCAAATGTGACAGGATGAGTATCAGAGGAGCGGGTAAGTGTAGGACTGTAGGATGTCAGAGAGGTACCAGCTAGTTGAGCGGGCAAGGCATAGTCCAAGTTATCAAATATTGTCTCCTCATGCGATGACTCTTGCAAAGACGGGAGCGAATTGGAAGGATCCGTGAGAGAGATATGAGAGACTTCTCTGAGGGGGGTGAGTGTGCGATTCAGAGAGCGTCCACAAAAAGGCCAAACGGAATCCCGAGGGTTCGGGATGGGCCATTCCGGACTGTCAGTTTCGTCATCCCTCAGAACACGGTCATAACCTGCGTCCTTCTCGGGAACGCCTTGGCGTAGAATGAGACCGTCATAGTCGTCGTCTGGCAGAGGGTCTTCGAATGGATCAGTATACGAGAAGAAACTCCCGTCTCTCCGATGAGCCGGAGGCGAAGAAGATGCACTGTGCAGGCTTCCTTGACGAATTAAACCTTCTTGCGCCTCCTCACGGAAATGGTCAGTCTTCTCCCACTCGTGATCGCCTTGATTTACTCCAGATCCGCCAGGCTCGCGGCCAATCACCCCTAGCACCAGGGCACTCACAGAGCGGAGAGACCAAACACTGGTCCCTTCGCTGTCCTGTCTGTGTACGGCACCCGAGTGTCCAGCCCAGCCAGAGGATCTCGCGTCCTCGTCAGCAAACATATCCTTTCGGGGCTGAGGGGGCGGAGAGCTAAATTTACTGATGCCAAGGTGTGCGAGAACATCCGTTATCACACCTGGCATATCAACCGCCCTGCCCCTTTCACTGGCCTGGCCCTCGAAGTGGACCACTGTCGCAGTACCACTCACTGATCCCTCTTCCGAGGGGGGTTCAGGGTCATTTTCAAGCGGAAAAAATGTCCCAGCTGTCCTTCCACCACGGCTGCGCCTTCGGTTCACGTAGTACACCGTTGCAAACCCAACGACAACAAGCCCAAGAACTCCAAACGTCGTTCCGAGTGCAATGACAGTGGTATGACTGCCGGGGCCAATGGATGAACCAGAACTGTTCGAGGAAGAACCCGACGAACTTCCAAGAGAAGCAGTGCTCGCTCCTCCGTTAGGAGTGGGATCTAGACTTGTCTGTGTCGGTGGCAGTAATGAGGTGATTGCAGGCGTCGAGCCAGGTGGGGGGGCAGCGTAGGACGGAACCATTGAAGACGACACGGGTTCATAGATGAACAAGGATGCCGACGCAGGCGAGGAGGAAGCATACCCTGATATCAGTAATAAGACTGGTTATCATCTCGAAAATGCTATTTGTACAACTCACCAAAGCCGAATAGCACATAACTACCTGCTTGGACTGCAAAGTGGTCCTTTCTCGGACCTAGCTGAGCAAGCGCCGCAATATTGCTCCAAACGATGGGGTCTTGGCCCATGTCCAAAATCCATCCATCGCTGTATGTTGTCTGGAGTTGCGCATCGCCACCTCCATGGATAAGGATTTGGCCACTGGGAAGGACTACCGCCGCGAAGTCACGGCGGGGGCTCGGTAATGATGTGCTCGAGACTGAGAGCATCTTCCAAGTAGGAGGGCTGGTTGTCGTGTTCAAAGACCACACCGTGTTCATTGGCATGAGCTCAGCGCACGAGGAACAGTACCCGCCAAGGACCAACAGACGTCCGTCCGGCAACACAAGTGACGCATGGCCATAGACATCGGGTGGCGCGCTGCTCGAGGATGGCAATTGGGCAAACTCTGGACCGGATGGGCTGAAGTCGTAATGTTCACTGAACGCATTGCCAGAGCCATCCGCCTTCTCACCACCGACGATCCACACCTTGCCACTGGTAAAGGATGCGGAGTGACGGATCCTGCGCATAGGTTCCTGTGCCCAGTTCTGCGGTTCCATAAGAAACGAGGGACCGGACTTGCCAGAGGTCAAGAGTACACCTGAGGAGTCGTTCAGTGTTGTAAGGACAGTCTTCGAATTAGGGCCTGGTTGACCTCCAAAAAGTAGGAGCTCGGTGGGACTGAATGCAGATAACGTGTGCCAGGCAAGGGCAGGTGAAGAGTTGGTGGAAAAGAGCTGCCATGGCGGAGATGAAGCATTAAAGGACGTGGAGAGATCAAGAATTAATAGGTCGGATATCTCTGGGGCAGAGGTGTATGAGTATGAGTTGGATGGATCGCTTAGTCCACCGTGGACGTATAAGGTGCTCTCCAACAGAGCAATCGCTTGTGCCCATCTGTTGCCAATGAATTCCAGCAAAGCAGGTAAACTTGTGGGCAAACTCGCCTTGGGGATGGGGTGTATTGCGCGACAACTGTGGGAGAAAAATACAGCGAGTACATCACACCCTGGAAAATCATGCGTGCCAAATGGTGACGTTGAGAGGTGGAATGAGACAGAGGACGATAAGTTACAAGTGGGGGTGGGCGTCGTAAGCGTTGTTCATAAGGTTCGTGAGGAGGAACGGGTTGATCAACGTTTCCGCTATTCAACCCGCGCGGATGTTGGTGTTCATCCTCGCTCCTTTTGGACACCCGGGAGACCATACTTGGCAACTCTACGCGGCCATTACTCCGTTCTGCCCGTCCTTCCATCGACCGTCAAAGCACGCGCGAGGACCTGTGGGTTGCGGGCGTCGACGCTATGCCGATGCTGAATGCTGTTGCCCCGTCCTCATCCCAGTCTCCATACATCTCGAAACTTGCGAGTTGTGTTCTACTGAAGGAGTCAAGGGAACGTCACCTAGTGTACTCAGACGCCAATCATATCTACCAACACCTTGGGCGAGGTTCGTCAATGACGACGGTGATTCCTACTCAACGGTAGCACACAACAGTGCCCTTCTCCACGCGCAACGTCCTGGGTTCATTGCTGTCAGAGGTATCCCGCACGGTACCGTTATTCGCCTGGCGGACCAGACAATGACCTATGCTACAACACCCACATCGTCCAACTGGAGTCGAAGTACAGTGTTTTGCTGCTTACGGAACATTTGGCTCCCTTCGCAGAATGCCACTCGTACTTTGTCAAGCTTTTTGTAATCTGTCAGCACCTGATCATGTTTCTAAAGTGTTCTTCTTCCCATCGCATCACCTCTCTTACTTGGTCGGCAAGTTCACCTTGGAGGTCAGAATCCAAAGCAAGGAACACAAACGTTGGTGCCAATGTGTAGGTTATGGTAAGCTCGAGGGGTACGTAGTGCCAGTGTCAAGTATGTAGCCCACATTGGCCATGAAATTGGCAATTTCCGGACCCACAAAGGGGTAATGACCACGCACTTTCCGTGCCTTCTCGCATACACGTTTCGTCTTGATCGGCGGTGGTTTGGCTCGTGTGGACTGAAATCCAAAGCTAACTGATGCAACTAATCCAGGGAACCCCGACACTGTCTCTTGTGGTCTTGCCCTTAGCGAAAACCGTCACCCCAAACTAAGTCGTAGCTTTGTCGAATTAGACATGCAGGTCCGGCAATCCTCCTGTGTTTTCTCCACAGCTCATCCTCTGCAGATGCGACGCTCGGACCCTAGAATATGCAAGATATAAGGTAGGCGCATTGTAAGTGAACCATCGGCAAATTCACAGAAAAGAGTCGCTCAAATAAACTGGCCTTCCAAAGCTACTGAACCTGTGGCTGATAACGATGATTTTCATCCCGACAACCATGGAATGGTTGTACCTGTATATCGTCGGATAGCCACCGATGAACACGACGACGGAAGGGTGTCACAACCATAGCGATAGCAAATCAAGCGAGTGAGTCCAATACCACGATAGCGGGGGTTCACAGACTGTTCTTGTACTTTCTGGAGGTTCAGGTGAATGATGGACTTGTGTGAAAGGGAAATCGAGGAGTGCATCGATGATTGTGGGGAGAACGGTCCTAGTTCCACCAGGTCCCTGGTAAGAGAAGGAAAATGATTCAAAAGAAATACGCAGACGTGGAAGCGGGCCGACTGCCTGCCACAAGGTTGACACAAAGATTTGCGCTCGCTGTCACAACAGACCTTAAGGTGGTGGAAGTATTTGACGATGCGCAAGAAGACGAAGACGGAAGCACAGGTAAGTAGTAGTCGCGAACCACCCCGGCGAGGGGGAAACCAGGTGGATTGAAGGAGGCGCTTTGCCACCATTCATTCACTCTCGGTGCATCAAGTTCAGCCGCCAGTACCATCGTGTAACTACCGAAAGATCCTCGAAAGGCAGGTGCAGCACTTATTAACTTTGAGGCGATAGGATAGTATCCGCCCCCAGCTAGATGGCCAGGTGATCGGGCATAAGTAGGACCTTGAGATCCGGACGTAATCAACAACTATCTTTCGGAGGGCCCCAGGTGAACTCCAGCTGGAGTTACTTGCAGAGATACTATGTAGTATTTCATTGCTGTATCTTGTCAATGCACAAGTAAACAGTGTCAGCACTTCGAGTTGATTTCCTCAGGCACGCCTCACGAATCTAAGAGGCACATCATTGATACCCATGGTGAGTTCCATCTTTGCTTGTAACACCCGGCCTCGCCATTCCTCCACCGTCTCAAGTCGACCGTCCGGCTGCTTCGTCAGCAAGGGCTCCACCCTCCACTCTCGCAACAATAATGCGAGGAAGCACACTCCTTCGGTAGATGCGAACTTGCGACCAAGGCACGCGCGAGGACCTGTGGGTGGGAGGCGTCAACGAAACGTAGCCACGGAGATAGGCCGGTTCATGCCACACCAATGCTAAATGCCGTGTATTCCTCCGAGCCACCCTCCTCATCTGAGTCTCTATGCTTTCTGTACCATCTCGAGGCTCGGAATTCGTCAGGCTCAGAAAAGTAACGTGGGTGGTACTCTAGGGTGCATCATCTGAACTGCAACCAAACAAGTGCCACGAATTGTACTCACGAACGCCAACCATGTCTACCACAACCTTGTAACACATTCAGTTATCGATCCATGATTAAAGTACCCAGTGACATACATAGCTGCCCTTCTTGATGGGCAACATTCTGGGCCCTTCGCCGTCAGACAAATCTAAGACTGTGTCCTGCTTTGCTTCACGGACAAGAAAGACACCAGCAGCTGCAGCACCCTCAACATTCAAGTAAACTCAATGAACACCAGTTGGATACCTACGGAACATCCGAATTCCTTCATAGAATGCTGCAAGTATTTTGTCAAGCTTCCCGTAGTCTTCTAGCATCTGAGGAGCGTATTTTGCAAGCTGAATGAAAGTACGGTGCTACTTGTACGGCGAACTCACCAATGTATCATTGTCTCTTCCTTGGGTCACTTCGTGGACCTGGGCGACGAGCTCGTCTTGCAGATAAGAATCTAAAGCGAGGAATGCAAGGGTCGCGGCCAAACTGTGGGCCGTAGTCTCTAAAGCCTATAGGTTAATATTCCAAACGGTCGATGGATTAAGGAGAAGTACTTGCCATGTCCAGCGAACATAAAGGAGAATACATTGCCAATCTGTACCGAGATGACTCTTAGATCTTGCCACCAGTGCAATACAACCCTACCAGTTCGTTGTCGTCTAAGCCCATCTTACCTCCTGCGTCCTCCGAGGCTCCAACCAGGAGTGAAAAAAGATCTCTCGCTCGCTTGGTTTCAGCGTCATCGACTTTGGATCGTATAACTTCTCGCGTTGTGCAGACTAGTGAGTGCATGAACGCCCGCATGGTGTCGTAAGCACGACGGGTGCGTCGAACCCTGTTGCAATATACAAATGACCCCTGCAGGATTGACGCAAAACAAAAACCATACTGACCACGCAAATGGCAATTTCCAAGCCCAGGGAGGGGCAGCGATCGCAAATAGATTCGTTTTCGTGATGATCTCCATGCATTCTTGTATGTTCATTTCACCTTCGTGAGTAGGCGGGTTGGCCCATGTGAACGGAAATCCAAAGCCAACCGACGCAAACACGATGAGAGTGAACTTGTGAAATTGGACTATATGCTAAAGCATTCCAGATTCCGAACAAGACTCACCTTGAATGTGAGGGCATGGACACTCGGAACCTCGATAACGTCTTTCGTAACCCAACCTTCAGCAGAGGCCATTTCCGTGTAAAGTTTGCGCGAAGCATCCCAAACAAAGGCATAGCTTCGCGGGATTAGACAACAAGGAATACTTGGTAGTTTCACCACCTACGTCTCGTTGTTGAACGCAGGGCTCGCTATCCTCCTGTGTTTTCTCCACAAGTCACCTTCTGCAGAAATGATGTTTGGACCCCAGAACCTGCAGAACGTAAAATCGGGACATTGTACACAGATGTATACTGACTCACAGGAAGAAGCGACCCAAGTGATCCGCCTTCCCGAAGGCACCAGTCCTGTGGCCGGAGACGACAACTTGCTTGCCAACCTCCATGGAACGGGTGTATATCACCGGGGAACCACTGATAAACGGAACAACGGAAAAGGTGTCGCAACCATGACGATCATAAACTAGAGGAGGTAAGTCTAGTACCGCGAGAGCAGAAACACACCTACTGTTTCTAACTTTTCTCCAGGTCCAGGTGAATGTGATACCTACACGAAGGGAAGGTGAGGAAGTGGCACGTTCGCGGGAAGGACTGACCTGGGTTCCACCAGGTCTCTGGTAGGACGATGGCCAAGATAGAGAACGGCTCAAAGGGAATGCGTAGGCCAGGGAGATGGCCGATGGCCTGCCATTTGGTCGGTACAAGGACTGACGTTCGGTGAAGGAACAGACCTTGAGATGACGGAAGTACTTGAAGATACGTGATACGACAACGACGGAAGCAAAGGTAGCGATGATGGCGGACCAGGAGATAGAGGAGATAAACCTTGATCCAAATCTCGATGCGACTTCATTACTCGCTAACGAGGACGTCAGTGTCGACGCCACTGTCATCGGGTGATATCGTGGGAATTACTTCGGTACTCGTTAATTAATTAATAATGCTATCCAATTGGCTACGGCTACAGATGATATTTTATGTACTTATAAGGTAACGCAATAAATATTAAGTAAAAACGTCATTATGGCCTGGCGCAAATGTTTTGAGCGTTATCCACGAGTTGGATCAAGACCGACTTACTCTGCTGCCTTCATGCCTGTGCGGTGGCTGCGGCAATAGGTGTCGATGTTGCGCTCGCAGAAGCAGGGCCTATCCTTTGTTTGTCAGACAGTGCACCATCCATCTACTGTGAGGTTGCTCACTCTCTGTTACACCCCTAGTTCCGGGGGCAACCTTTTCGTGGATCCGGTTCTTCCACAATGCACCGACAAGGGCTACCAGGCATTCGTCAATCAACCTGCCATGCATTCATCACAAGGCCACCTACTCTCTGCCGTGTCTCTAGCCCTTGGCCTAACTTCTTCGTGGATCCGGTTCTGAAACAACGCACCACCCGCGGTGCTCTGCGGTTGCTCGGCCACCGCCGCTACAGTCGTGGGCAAAGCAGCGCAGAGGCCAGTAGATGCGATGGTGCACAAGCAAAGACACGTGGAAATGACAGAGAAACGCATTATGGTGAGCCTATGTTCTGGATGTTGAGCGATGACGTTTGAATGAGGGTGCCATGTTGCCCCCGAGGCCTTTTATCTCCCTCATTCCCCTGTTTGTCATGAGCAGTTGGCCGTTCGTATCTCCTGTGCACCCCATCGGTGCACGTTGACTCGTTCGTTGCTGTCCTGTATACCACGACCCCTTGGATCACCTAGTTGGGTTGACGTTTCCCCGGACCTGGTCACACACGGTCTACGCAACCGTGCGGTCAACGGAGACGGTCAAAAGCAGCCTGGTACACTGGTGCTTTGCACCGCTATTCGGTGCGGCGGGTGCGATGCGCAGGTTGCCAGGGCAAGCGAGGGCCGTATACTTTGGTATTCCCAGTTTTGAACACTACCTCAGTTCTTATTCGCTTCCTTCTCTATCTAGGTGTTTTTGGGACCTTGATGAACGTGGTTCTCCCATGCGAATAGCCTGGCTGATGACAGAAATATTGTTGGGCATGTGGCGCTGCCCGTATTAAGGTCCCAAACATGAATATGACTTACTGCCAAGGCAACATTGCGCGTCTCAACTCTCCAAGTATGTCCTTCTCTGCATTCTCCCGGCTCTGCTCGAGTGATGTAGACCCACAAAGGGATGTCCATTAGTCAGTCCTGGAGTTCAAGAGAACTAGCCAGTGCCCAGGCGCTGCTAGGTCACATAGTATCTCTACGGGAAGGGCCACTTTGGATGTCCGATAGGGCCAGGCATGAAGTATGGCTCGACTCGAAGTGGCCCTGGTCATACATGCGGTGCCGGACACTCAAAAATCGACATAGCCATGGGGACTGATGCGGACGCGGATCAACGAATGGCGCAAATATCGATTTATTATTTGTTCATGCAGTGGCTTATGCGCAATGTTGTGGACTAGTAGTGTCATCATAACGGTGCTGTACAGCATGACGTGCATCGCATGTCGAATTCGGCTTTGGGTACTCCAAGCAGAGAACGACAACTTAACAATACAACAACCAAGGGGTCGCCATGATCAAGCAGAATTCCCCCGACTTCATCCCGATGTCGACCCACGTTGACCGAACCTTGGGTGTGTTTCGTGTCGGCGTGAACCCCGCTGCACCCAGCTTTACCAGCCGAGCTCTTGGTGGACCTCCTCGGCGAAAAGCGCACCAGGCACGGGGGTCGGGATAGGGCCCGCGGTGGTTTGAGGCGCTGTAGGTACATTAGATTCGTAATCGAACCTGTGAGAGCCCATCACTGACCTTCCACGTTTGCATCCTCAGCCCGCTTGGCAGAGCTCCCGGCATCTAGATGGGATGGTAACGACATTGATCGGCAATTAGATTGAAACATTAAGTTCTTACCGGCACCGAGGACATTGCGAGCTATTATGAGAAGGATCATTGGCGGTGGTTCGCAACCGACGTCAAGGAGGCAACTGACCAACGCCTCTAACAACGCCACCAGCGACGGAGGACATCATCGCAAGCAACGAAAGGAGCAAAGCAGGTGCGAAGACGAGCATGGTGATACTTTCTCAGCGTCGAAGGGAATCCGTTGAAAAGAATTGCAGCTCATGTCCTCTAGATTTTATACCCGCTCCTACCGTTGCTTCTTTGTGTGCACACGCCTCCATTAAGCCAGTGGGGGGCGATGAGGTCCCATACCATTAGAATGAATCACACGTCGCAATGCCGATGCGTTCTAAACATGGACGTGTCGAGGCATGTGCTATTGGACCCTCTGCCGTTTTCTGACGCATCGAGGTCGGTCTTTACCACCAGGAGCACAGGATCGATCTCAAGGGCGTCTCTCGTACAGCAGCACCATGTGAACGTCTGTCACACAGCGTCCGAGCGTGGATGATCGCCCAAAAATATGTCTATTATCGGTGTCACGACAACAGCGCGCGAACGTGGTCGCCATTCCGAAAGGTCAACATTTACGTAGAAGTCCATTACAAGTCACTAACGCCGACAATGAATCAAAGGCCATCATATGGATCCGGCCGGGGAAGGACCCGGTTGTCGGAAAAAATGAGATGCTGGCTCAACAGCTGAGAAGCCAGCCGCAGATGATGGGTGGTAAGGAGCAGACAGGCCGCGTTGATGGATAACAACACGATCACTGCCACGCCGATCCACTGAGGGGAAAGGAGCGTGCTGCGGCGAGGTACCTCCATGGACGTATCTAGAGCGTCGCCGTCGGGGGGAAGGAGGTGCTCCTTTTCGATTTGGTCGTTTCCCTCTTGGCTAAGAGGTGCGTAGTCGTCGCTGCTCGGCATTGGCTGGTGAAGGCGTGAGGCTGCCGTCGTGACTTGTTGCGAGGGTAAGACTGACCTAGTGGTGGCTCTGCCAAGCTTGGGCTGCACTGGAACTGGTCCCTCGCTTGAGAGACCTGAAGTGGTAGTAAATAATAAGGCAAGAGCGCTCACCTGTGAGCCATTTATAACGAGTTGGCGATGCCTTCCGCGAGGGGAGAGGATCATTTATTGATCAAACCGCGGCCTCGGGGCCCTTGCGGCTCTGACTCGGCCTCTGACCGTTGCGCATTTGGGTAGAACGGCCTGTGTAATGCACCCCACTGCCACTGGCCGGACCTCGGTGCGCTCCATGGGAACGCCATCCTCGGCTTCACGACATGTGTACACCTCCCAACGTTATATCATCTCTACTGAACACGCCCACCTCCCGTCGCACCGCTGGTATGCTTGCCGCCCTTTTCCGTCCTCTCCGCACCCCGTCGACTGCCGTCAGCGTGTGCCTCGGTGTGCTCGCCGCAGTGACGGTCCTCAATGTCTTGTCCACACTCTACACCATCTGCACGGTCAAGTCCCTCCTGCCCCCCGCTCGCGAGTGGAGTCAGTCCCACCCGTTTGACGCCATCGCACGAGCTGACTTCCCCAAGCATACATAGGGGACGACTTCCCCTCTGACCTCCCGATTGACCTCCCGCTCGCTGGGCTGAGCGTGGAGACGGGGGAAGAGCACTTTTCACTCTACGACGACGACGAGTGGGGCACCCTCTTTCCTTCAGACGGGTTCGTCCGTCTAGGCCCTGACGACCGCACGTTCCACGTGTCGCTCTTCCACCAGCTCCACTGCCTCGACGTGATTCGCGTTGGCTACCTGACAAATCGCACCCACGCGTTTGACCACATTCAGCATTGCCTGCGCTATCTCAGGCAGATCCTCGTCTGTCACGCGGACACGACGCTCGAGGTGGACATGCCGCAGATGTCGGACGGGCAATGGTACCACACGGCAAACGGCGTTGGGTCGGTGCATAGGTGCAAAGACTGGACCGTACTACGTAGGTGGGTGGCCGAGCACCCCAGTCTGCCACTCGAGTAAACGCGTACGTCTCTCTTTTGGGTCGCCATTCCGAGTTGAATGTGTATACATCACGTAGGATATCTCAAAACCCGCGCCGCGACAGGTGGATGACCACGACGTGGGATTTAAATGGAATCGGGTCTTCCCTCTGCCCTGTGGGAGGGGATTCGAAAAGCTTGAGTTCAGTGCCGTGTTCGGTTTTCCCTGAATTCGCCAAATCGGACTCTTTGACGCCTTCCAAGTCAGTATTGACGGCGAATCCGTCGGTGTAGTTGGTTGCGGAGGTGCCGGTTTCTTCTGCACGGCGAGCAACCCAGTTGATGCGCGTGGACATGACCGTTCCGGCGGTGTGTTCGGAAGAAATGCCGAGGGCTACACGGATGATGATGAGCGTTGGAGCGATGCCCTATGGTGGGGAAAGAGGATTGTAGTGATCATGGCATGTCAGCAATCATATCGCTTACGTATATTTGGACGGCCATGACAGCGAGGATGCCTTCTGCGGGATTGGATAGAGCAAAGAGGATGACGAACAAGAGTTGGAACAAGAGGTAGAGGGCGCCGCTCTCGATGATAAGGGACATGGCGTGGCGAGTGGCGCCCTGATCGATTTGAAGGGGCGCATGGGAAACGGACCGAGAAGAGGACCAGATGCGATAGACGATGAGGGAGGTGATGATGACATTGGTGCAAAGGGGAAGGATGTACCCCGCGAGACCAAGGGGCACCAAGGCAGCAGGGGGTGCGGGGGAAGTGGGGTTTGTTGCTAGGAGGATATCAATGACGCCAATAATGCAGCCTGTGTGGGTGAGGGTGAGGGGATGTAAGGTCTGTGAGGAAGAGAATTGCGTACCGAAGCCGGCGATGGAGGTGAGGAGGGGTAGCACGACGATGTAGTAGTTTTTTCCCCATAGCATCCAGCAGCGGTAGATGAGGACAAGATCACCCAAGAGATCGGTGAAGGAGATGAGAAAGTCGGCTGCAAAGAGGGGGCTTGTTTCGTTGGAATAGCCGGCGACACCGGTGGAGCTCTGAGGTACGTGAACGGTTGCGTCATAATCAGGGTCGAGGGGGCCGTGCTTACCAGGGCGCTGTAGAAATGGCTAAACTCGAGGGCAAAATGGGCGGTGCAGCAAGCAAAGATGAGGGTGTTGAGATAGATGACGGGGTTGGTGAGGTGATCGCGACGGTGTCGATGGGAGAGGATGACCAAGGAGACGAAGAAGAGGGTGCAGTTGATGCCTGGCCGAGCTGGTCAGCGGGGACACGGGGTGACTGGCGCGACGTACCCCAGAAGGCGGCCTCGCAACCGAAGCCAACGAGCGCAGCCAGGTCGGGGTCGAGGGGGGGCATGGCGGGTGGGACAGCCAACACGGGGCAGAGGCTGCTATTAATCCACCCCGCCTCACGTGGACCCCGGCTCATCTCTTTCTCCGCCCACCATGCGCCGCCTTCTCCGCTCGGCCGTGCTCGCATACATCCTCTGGCGGCTCTTGTCCCGCCTCGCCGCACCAAAGTCCCCCCTCGCCGCCATACGCGGCCCCAAGAAGGACCATTGGCTCGCAGGTCCGTCCGTCCTTGCCCGCGCCTTCTCCGTCCGCCGATCGCACCCCCAGGCAACTACCTTCGCCTCTTCCGCGATGCGCTCCACTACAACCTCGCCCTCGTCGAGCAATACGGCGGCGCCGTCAAGGTCAACGCCTTGCTCGGGGTATTCACACTCCAACCGTTACCCAGAGCAACGTACTCATCCCGTTCCCAGAGCCAGCAGCTCTACATATCCGATCCTCTCGCCCTCCACCACATGGTCGTCAAGGACCAGCATATCTACACCGAGACGGACATGTTCATCGAGTGCGTCTTGCTCTCCACACTCCCGTCGTGTGCCCTAACCCGTTTGGTAGAGGAAACGGCCTCATATTTGGTCCAGGTCTCATCTCGACCCTTGGTGTGTCCCCTTTCACTCACCCCGCGAAACGAGCGCTGCACGGCCCTACAAGGTGAACAGCATAGGAAGCAACGCAAGATGCTCAATCCCGTGTTTTCACTCGCAAACATGCGCGATCTCCTGCCAATTATACAGCCTATCGCAGACAGGCTCTCTGCCATATTCCAATCACAGTTGCAACCTGACGGTTGTAGGTCCATGTCTTTCCTACCCTGCCTTTCTTTCATCCGCATCAGCCGTGACAGAGATAAACGTACTTCCTTGGCTCTCTCGCGGCGCTCTCGAGTACATTTGTCAAGCTGCTCTAGGTCATTCCTTTGACGCACTAGACATCGACAAAGAAAACGAGTATCTACAAGCCATAAGAAACCTGGCGTAAGATCCTGTCCCCTCTTGCCAACAACCTACCCATTGTTCTCCGCCAGTCCTTCAGCCCTCCGGCTGGTCGCGATCCGCCCCTTCATTCCTTTTATCGTCCGAAACTTTTCCTCGTACTGGCGCAGCAAAATGATGGATTGGGTCCCACTTCAAGCACTCGGCGATCTTCGTCGGGTGGTGCAAGTCATGGACGCAACTAGCAAGTGCATTTTTGCCGAGAAAAAGGCAATCATGGCGGGTCGCGCTGGACCTGAGGGCTCTGGAAATCTGGGGGCTCGCATGAAAGGCAAAGATATCATGAGCATCATGCGTGAGTCCAAGTCTTGTTATACAATCACACCGTTGACTCTTCCCTCAGTAAGGGCCAACCTTTCCTCCTCTGACACTGATAGGCTCACGGACGAGGAGCTACTGGGGCAGATGAAGTGAGCTCAGAATCATGCCCGTCACTCCCTCGCATCATCAAACTTTTATCAAGTACGGTCATATTTGCAGGATTCGAAACCACGACGACTGCCATAGCCCGTATCCTGTGGATATTGGCTAGCAAGCCCAAAGTGCAAGCCCGCTTGCGCAGTGAAATACGCGATGCGAAACAGAATTATGCTGCGTCATGTGGTATCACGCGTCCCTGGGAGGAAGTTGGGTTGCCTTATGACCTGCTCATGGATCTTCCTTACCTGGACGCCATCGTTCGAGAAACGTTAAGGGTGCACCCCCCTACGTCGCTGCTAAGCCGAACGTAAGGATGCCAAATTTACAGCACCCGTCGGTTGCCCAAACGTTCTTCCGCAGTGTTCGTGAAGACGCCGTCCTTCCATTGTATCGGCCCATCAAGTCTGTTACCGGAGAATTGCTTTCGGAAATTGCCATCCCCAAAGGCACCACTCTGATCATGTCCCTTTTAGCTGCGAATCACAACAAGGACCTATGGGGAGAAGACGCGTCAGAGTGGCGGCCTGAGCGATGGCTCAGCGCCACAGGCAGACGTGTTCAGCTGAATAAAGACCCCAAAGTCACGATCGAGGGGACAGAAGCCGACCCGAGCCCTACCACGGCCGCAAAGACGCCGGGTGTGAAAGGCGGGATGAAATACCCGGGGGTCTATGCGTCCATGTCGGTCTATATGACCCTAGCGTCGTTTCATAATGTCCTGACCATGTGATCGCCTGCAGGATGACCTTCCTCGGCGGGGGTCGCGCATGTATGTGCGTGCTTGCCCCCTACGTCTATATTCCATCTGTGTCTGACGCGCACCGTCCTTACAGTGGTTTCAAGTTTGCGGAAATGGAAATTAGTAAGGACCCCTCAGCCCATCGGGGCAAACGTTTAAACTCTGACATGCGAATGATTCAGAACAAGTGGTCACAACGCTTATCTCGCGAATCCATTTTGCTCTCCCAAGTATGCCGGACGACAATGGGAATGTCAAGGAAATCTACTGGAAGATCAGTGCTCTCCAGGTCCCCGTAGTTCGACCTCCGGCTGGGGATGACGTGACCGCACAGGTTCCTTTGGATGTCAGATTGGTCAAGCCCGAGGACTTTGTGTGATCGTTACATTCGTTAGATTGGCGATTGTGCCGTCGAAGCAATAACTGTTTATTCTGTTGTCAGATTCTTCGTCAAAATGGGTGATGTTTCAGTCTGAAACCCGTCGCTTCCCCGCCTACGCGGATCTGTCTGCTGGGAAATCATGCCCCACACGCCGTGTCAAACCGGTACCAAGCAAGAGTTGATCCAGAGAACCCGCTCATTTCTTTAAACGTCGGCGCCGCACAGGTCATCGCCTCCATCCTCCGGTATCGCACCACCACCGACCGTGGTTATTCCAGATATGTTGCATCGGAGAACGATTTTGGCGAACAGTCAATACGCCGAGTATGGACTGCGCTCTTGCTGTCAGTGCCAAACGTACTAAGCTCGCACGGGCATTGACAGGGGGGACCCCGTCTGCGGCATGTACAGTGCCTTTCAAAGGGCTCATCTGGACGGCAGTATGAAATCGCCGACGGAAGCATCAGGCTTACCCGACTCACATATAAAGGGCTTTGAAACGAGGAGATCTCAAACACCAATTTAGTCGTCATCATGTCCGTCAACATCGTCCTCCCCACCCTCTCTGCCTGGGCAGCGGCCCGCTTGACGAGCCTTTTGGAATCCAAAACCCAGGCCGACTTCGATACTGCGTTTGACGCGACATTCGCCACCGAGTGCAAGATCTCCGTCAACGGCCAGCCGCTCTCGCGCGAGGCGTACAAGGCGCAGCTGCTCGCCCTGAGCGCTGCCGCGCCCGAAGAGAGGAGCGCAGCCGTCAGCATCGAGGGACAGACCGAGGTCGAGACCGGCAATCAGGGACAGTTGGTACGTCGCGTTCCGCCCTCGTCACTCACCTGCCAAACGCTGAGCGCCAACGTGCGTTTCAGTCGGGCTTGGTCGGCCTGTTTTACACCACGCTCGCCGATTCCAAGTTTCTCGTGCTCGGTGCGCCCTCGGAGAGCCGGGCGACCTCGTCGCTCAACCTGGCGTAAGCTGCGCGCTCTTCCGGTGCAACTGCCATGGCGGTCTGACACACCTTGCATGCAGCATCGAACCGACGGAGAAGAACCCACAGAGCAACCCGCGCATCCGCGGTTACTTTGATCCCAGACGCGTCGTCTCTGTGAACCAGGTGGTCTCCGAATCCACCCTCCATGTCACCATTCCTGCGTCGTCGGCGCCCAAGACGACCGCGGACCCAAAGACCAAGGTCGAACTGGGTCCTGGACCCGTAAAGCTTCCGCCCAAGTACCAGGCAGGGCCGTTTGGCGGCCACTTTGGTCCCGGACCTGTCAGGCTCCCGTTTGGGGTGCGTACCTCGGCTGGGCCTGTGCACCTCCCTTGGAGTGAAACAGGGGCGCAGCCTGAGACGTTGCCTGGGTTTGGCGCATTTGGTGTTGGACCCGTGATCGCCCCTGGCGAGACGCTCGGGGACTCCAAGCAGTGAACGATACCATGTATAAACTTTTTCGATCTTGCCTAGTCTCGATACCAAAGGTGGTCCTAGTGTACATTTTTCGCTTGTATTCTACTCGGCCATGAACCCATGGACCACTCGTGCGACAGAAGCAAACGTGTGCTGCGCTTCAGTGGAAATGAAAGAGACCGTTATACTGCCATGGCTTTTAGGGGGCGACCATGGGGAATTTCAAACCTAAGGAGTCATGGGTCACTCATGGCTATCCAATGCGGTGGTCCGAGGCACGGCCGATGTGGGCACTCACGTTAGCTTGGCCCGCACCAGGCCCCTCGTGGGTCCTCTGCTCGCGGACGACGCACCGCGCCACGACACGGCCATCGGACTCGACCTCGTCATCGGGACCGAGGTCGTCCCTGCCCACGACACCCTCGAACTCGCCCATCGACGAGCCTGCGTTGCCCAGCGGCCCGCCGACCTCCTCGCGCGCATAGGACGCGTGCGTGCGGGCGACTTCTGGGTCCAGGTCGGCGTCCGGGTCGGTGGGGTCGGCGCTGGCGGTGTGGTGCGACCGGACGTAGTCGACCGTCTTGCGCTGCATCTCGGCGCGGCCGGGCGTCGGGGTCTCGCGGTCCGCCTGGCCGCGGCGTGGGGGTTGAGCGCGGGAGGCGTGGTGGAGCAGCCGCGAGCAAACGTACCTTGACAAAGGCCTCGGAGGGGGTCGCGAGGTCTTCGTTCCACCCGGGGGCGTTGTCGATGAGCCCGCGAGGCCATTTGTCCTTGTCGCGCTGGCGGACAAGAGGTCAGTCACGAACGTACCCATGCGGCAAGGATGGGACCTTGGCGGCGTTTCCGGGGGTGGCGCTGGTTGGAGGGGTGAAAAGGCCAAAGACAGGGGCGAATTGGGCACTCACATGGGCCGACGGACGAACGCCGGGCTGGTGCTGAGGGATGCTCTGGCGCGGGCTGCGGCTGCTCTGAGCGACAACATGGCAGGTCGAGTGACCAAGCACAATTGCGTGTCCGACAGGCTACCACATGACGTCATAGATTCATAAAACACCTATCGTACAGCAAACGCAACGGAACCTCTCATTCGGCGATTAAGACGGCGCGGTACCTGAGCTGTCCCTCTGCAAGCCGCGCTAGCGCCTCCTCGATGCCCTCGACACTCATCGGGAACTGTTCGATCATGGGTCGGATGCCGTGCGTCGCAGCGAACCGCAGCATCTTGGCATGTAGCCCGCGCGAGCACGGCATGCCGCCTTGGATCCGGATACCGCCAGTCAGGACTGCCATGGCTGGCAGAGCGAGATCCTGCTCCGACACAGTCAGAGGGAAGATGGTCCCCCTTTGCTCCACCACTGGCAACAGCCTGTCCAGGCACCGCATCAGCATTGCGCTCGGGCCGGCATGGGAGGGCGACCTACAAATTCCAATCGGGCAACGACGACGTTGTGATGATCAGGTGGTTGACAGGGCGTCCAATGTCCAGCTTGCTGGCGCCCCTGGTGGCGTAAAACTCGGTCGCGCCTAGTTTCCTTGCTTCTTCCTTTTTGCTGTCCGTGCTGGAAAAGACGACGACTTCGCACCCCATCTTGGCTGCAAACTGAATGGCAAGGTGCCCAAGGCCACCGACGCCCACAATGCCAACGCGGTCGGTGGAATGAACCTGGGTGTACAACGGGTGGAACACGGTCGATCCAGCGCACATGAGTGGGGCAGCGTCTGCGGAGGAGATCGAATCAGGGATTTGGAAAAGGAAGGCCTCCTTCCAGACGGCGTGCGAAGCAAACGCGCCCTGATCCAGGTCTGCCAAACCATACATGGCGCGCTTTTCACAGTACATTTCGTTGCCGCTCAAGCACTGGTCGCAGTGCATGCAGCAATTGTGGAGGTATCCCCAGCCGGCCCGATCCCCCCTGAATTGACGTGGCAGCGTGAGAGGGTGTCGTGCGACCCCGTTTGAGAAAAGGTGCGTACACTTTGAATACCTGGACGTGGGCGCCGATCTGCTGAACGACGCCTATCCCTTCGTGACCGAGCGCCATGTCGACGGCCTTGTAGTGCTCGTCAGTGCCACACACCCCTGCGTGGGTGATCCGGAGGAGGACCTCGTCAGGGGCAAGGTCCTCCCTGTGGCCAGCAGCCTTGACGATCCGTCCAGTCCGGGAGCCCTTGAAGACGGTGTAGTCCAGATTCAGCTTCATCGTGATGGTCTGAGAGGGGGAGGCTCGGACGAGCGCCACGACATTTATCTCCAGGCGATAAGGGCAATGACGTCACGCGTGGGCTGGGCGGGGCGAGAAGGCGCTCCAGGTGCTGATGGCGTTGAAACTTTGCAACAAGGGTCGGCTGTTACGTTCAACACACGGCCGTGACGAGGCGCGTGCCGTCGGACGCTTGCTCGCTTCAGAGTCCGCACGATGTCAACAGGGTTGTCCCTCGATCCCCATGTCGCCCTCGCCCGTCCAGACGCCGCTCCCCGTCCCAGCCTGCCCCGGCGCCGCCCCGCCCTCGAACTTGTCCGAGAAGGAGCAAGCAGAGTACGACCGCGTGCTCGCCCATTTCGCCCACCCGGACCACGTTCTCCCCGGCACCGACGCAGGCAAGGGGGCGCTGATGGAGGCCGAACGCATGTGGCTCGTGCGTCCCTCTGTCCTCTCTTTTTTCCTTCTCGCGTGCAGACGGGCCTCATAGTCGTATGAGTGCATCCTGCGCTACATCCGCGCCGCCAAGCACGACCCGTCCGAGGCCATCAAGCGCCTCGAAGCGACGCTCCACTGGCGGCGCGACTTTGGGCTCTACACCTGTGTCACCCCGGCGCACGTCGAGCCCGAGGCGGTCACCGGGAAAGAGTTCCTCTGCGGCTACGACACCCACGGCCGGCCTGCGCTCTATCTCTGCCCGAGCAGGCAAAACACCGAGGAGGGCCCGCGCCAGGTGCACTACGTCTTTTGGTTCCTCGAGCGCGCCATCGAGTTCATGGGCCCCGGCGTCGAGTCCGTCCCCGTCCCCGTCTCTGCCGTCCGCATGCCCACTCACCTCACTCGCCCACCCCCCCCTCCCACAGGTCGCACGCGCTCATGGTCGACTCC
>JBBPKK010000168.1:0-44311 GCA_038089215.1 Tylopilus vinaceipallidus
GGTGATTTGCTCAGTAGAAAGGGATTTCATGATGGTGGTAGTGAAAAGAGAAGTGATATTTTAATTTGTTTGTATCATTGGAGTATTTATGTACATCACATGACCAATGTATTATGTAAAAACCCTTTAAAATATGTCAATTTCATATATTTCCATGTCAGCAACAAAACCGTTGCAATGAGTACCCTTAATTAATTGGAGTATATCTCATGTGGCTGTGATTTAAATCACATGACATAAGGGAATGATTTGTAGCCAAGAGTGACTACTATATTTGATATCACCAACACTAAGTGAAATTCCCACATATGATTGTGGTGTGCTTCACACACCAGATTGAGGTTAGGCATTGCAATGGTTTTGTTGCTCACTGTAGCTCCTGTGCTAGATAAATGTATATAGTCCATTGTGCTGAACACAACTGAGCTCCCACACTAGAAATCTAACAGAAAACACATCAGCAGCTGGGTAAGGCTCATCTGTGTGGATATCTGGGCAGACTATGCATAACCAGTGACAAATGCAGTCCTGTAAGTCAACTGGAAAGCCAAAAAGAAACACCCAGTCATGCTCAAGCTTTGATGACTTGCAAAGCATGAGTGCAGAAGTGATGAGGGTAAAGTTCTGATAGTATTCACCCAGTGCATCAAGCAGCTACATCACCATGCAGTGGGATCCCTGTACAAGGCCTTCAAGTTCAGCATAGCAAAAATAGCCACTACTTCAGTGTCCTGGACACAACTCTATCAGGGCAGAAATGAATGCTGACCAGTCTGGAACAGTGGCCTGTGTTTCTGGCAAGCAACCCCAAAGGTAAGTGGTGTCAGTGGTCAAATACCACATTGTGATGGTGATCTTGTCAATGTTGGAAGCAGGATGGGGTGCTAAGAGTGCCTCAATCTTGTCAAGGTAAGACAATAACACTGCCAGGGTGTCATTGAAGTGTGATACAAGAGCACATTCCCCTTGGCACAAGGTCACAGATGGATTGATTTTAAATGTCAAATATACCAGGGCAAAGATTCTGCTCAATGACCTAGCAGTAGCATAATCTGGATCATGGATAGTAGGACAGTGACAGAGTGCCTCACTCACTGGAGATCGTGAATGATGGAAAATGTTTGATACATATGAGAATGTAATGATCATGGACACCCTGGTCCTGTGGTCTGATCAGAAGGGCGAAATAGCTGTTTCCTACTGCAGTTGGCCAGTAGCCCCTGTGGATATGGATGGCCAGATTTGGCTCCCAGTACGAAGATAAACGGGAAGAGCCGGTCGGGCTCGTCGACGCGTCATGTCCTACTCCTCCGATGTCCACCAGAGCGCGCCCGTCCCCGTCTTCCCAACCTTTCCTGTCCTCCCTTCCGTCACCAAGCCTCCGCCCCAACCGCACTCCTCACCGAGGTCCTTCAAGGCCCCAGCCCACAAGCATGCTCACCACTTGCACTCTATCCCCCCCCGCGAAAAGTCCACGAGGACGCTCATCATCGACCATATGCTTTGGGTCCATGCCCGCACGAGGTTCGCACAAGCGCGCGCCGAGCTTGGCATGACTGACCACACTGGCGGCCCCTCCTCACCCAATTTCCGTTTCCGCGAACGGCCGGAGCAATACGACGAAGAAGATGAGGTCTCAAGCGACGGCGAAGACATCGACCAGCTCGCAGCCAGAGCGGCCGGCCACGGGGACGCCCAGACAGAGGAAGACGATTCGAGGATGCAAAAACAGGACTTCGCTTTGGCGAGGAGCCTCAGACTGCGCGCCATCGCTCTCGAAAAGGTCGCCACTGCCATGCTCGAGCAGCCGCCACCCTTTCATCCTGTCCCTCTTATTGACGATGAGACACACTCTCCCCCGAGCTCTCCAAAGCGCCATTCTCGAACGCCCTCGAAAGACCATCCACATACGTTGCCAAACGGTGTCCGTCTCCGTCTCGCGCTTGGCACCGTCATCAACGACCTATTTGCTCGTCAGGCGCCCATAGCTCCGTATCGCCATCACCACCATCCGCCCCCAATCGTCGTTTCCAACTCACTTTCAGAAAAAGGGTCCGCAGAGTCACTCTCTTCAACGAGCTCGCCAGTACTCCAAAACCCATCACCCCACCCCTCCACTACTACAAGTCAATCGTCTGGAGGTGTTGTGGGTCTACTGCCGCCGTCGCTCATGCTCCTGGCATCCATTTCTGGAGCCTTCGAATCTCAACCGTATCGATTCTCATCTACAATCCCCATTTCTAGGATACAGGGTCAGCGGGTTATCGTATGTTGATGTTCATCTTGCATTCTTACTCGAGAATAACTAATTTCTCAAGCGATCTGGAACTCAGCCTGTGTGGAATGACAGAGCCCATTTCCTGTACATGGACGGTGCAGACCCCTCGACGGCAAACTCTCCACCTGCCTTGCGTTGTCCGAGACATCTGCATACCGGATGCGAAATCTGTGTTGAAGCCAAGCAGCCGGTGAAAGCTCCTGGAGGACCAGCAAAGGGTAGAACTGCTGCTTGGGGCGGTGAGACGACGTCACGTCCACCCCAAATTGGGTCAGGCAAGAGCATGGGTGGTAGTGGTGGTGGCATCACTGGCTGGCAGGACAGCAGTGGTATCGGTTCCGGGCTTGCTCATCCCGGGATCAACGGCAGCGTATTGCGCAGGAAATCCAGGTGGTTTCAACAGGATCCAGAAGACGCAGGCTATGCCGGTCCTGGGGCTGGAAATACACGCCTCTCAGAGTTGATTCCTCGATTTTTACGCTTGTCTGCGCTTGTCGCAATGGAGCTCGGCGAGGAACTCAAAGATGATGAATATGAACGCGAAATCCAGGGAGAAGGGTCTGGAACTATACCTTCCGGGTCGCCGGTGTCCCCACAGTCCGGCATGCAGGCTCGAAAACCACAGTCGGAAAGCGAGGCGAGCCCTCTGAGGCCATCCCGAGAGTGGTACATGCTGTTCGCGGGACTTCTTACCCGAGCCGCCTTGGAAGGATACCTTACCGGTGGCTGGCGAGGACCCGACGCTGCCACCTGCTTGCTTTCTGTTGGACTGGGGATGTCAGACGATCTATCCCACAGCGATGAAGATGAGGGAGATGGGATATTCGAGTGGTTTGATCCAGACGATCTCCCTACACTGAAAGAAGCAGCGCAAATTATGTTCCCATCACTGAATGTCATGTCCAATGGCGTACCCCCAGATAGGGAAAATGCAGAGGTTGAGTTTGGGACCGAAATGAAGGAGCGGCTACGGAGGGTGAGCATATCTAGCTTTAGCACTGTCGGCCAATGAGATTGATCGCTTGAACTTTAGTTTTATGCCATTCCATCATTGACCCCCGACCTATCGACGCACATGGAAGATTTGGCGTGGCATTATCCTGCTGAACCTGTCGAGCGCGCTGCAGTCCGTTTCTGTGAAGCTGTCGCGAAGTGGCGGGGGAAACCGGAGCTCGAAACCGTAAGCGTCATATGTTTCAACGAGGTCTCACATCTGACGTATGCAATACAGTACAAAAAGAGATCCAAGGAGCCCGTCACTCCAGCTATGACGATCGAGTCCCTCGTGCATTCCAACCCCACTAGTCCCACCTCTGGTGCTTTCCCCACCCAGTCGGGCCTACCAAAGTCCAAGAGACCCCCCATTGAGCTCTATTTCATCATTCCACAATCCCTGACTCCGCGTAAGCGCCGGCGCTCAGGGGATGACGACGATTACTTCCCTAAAAGGGCGCACGGTGGCGTGCTGGTTTCTGCGGTGCCGTCCCACACTTAATGGCGTCTGGGACAGTTTGCACGGACTTACGATCTTTGTACAGTATCGTTATCGTTGTTTATGTTTCGTTCTGAATGTCTCACTGCATGACACGATTTCGCTGCTTTCCACGTTGCCATTTGAACGTAAGTGTGGTTAAAATGTCTCACGTTTGCAGTATGGCGGTCACTGATACCCTCGGCAATCTGAGACATGAAGGTGGACGACTAACGATTACCCAGTGCTCTCCCGTCATGCGTATCGAGTATAAAGTTCCGTGGGCAGTGGTGTCGCTTGCTGTAGCCCTGTACACATGTTCGACGACGCATTTCATCTCACTGCAGCGATCCCAATCGTGATCCTAGCTATCTTCTCCATGAGGAGTTACATCCGGAAGCGGAGAGACAACCCCGCTGGCTTTCCGCTACCACCTGGACCGCTCCGACTTCCGATCGTCGGAAACCTGTTCGGGATCAAGGACCTAGGGGCACAGTGGTTGACGTATGCCGAATGGAGTAAGCAATATGGTATGTGTTCAAGCTTTCTTCCACAGTACTGGCGGCTCAATATGCACTCCCAGGTGACCTATTGTACCTCGAAATCTTGGGCCAAAAGATTCTGGTCATCAATTCGGAAAAGATTGCCGAAGACCTGCTGGACAAGCGGTCCCAAAACTATTCTGATCGGCCGCAAGTCCCGATGGTCACTCTGTGAGTCGGCTTGCGGGTTGGCCATTCTGCCGGTGTGATTAATCGATGTGTGTCTTGACGGCAGGATGGGATGGGAGTTCAACGTCGGGTTCATCCCGTACGGGGCGTCATGGCGCAAACACCGCAAAGCGATGCACCAGGCGCTGAACCAGACCGCGATGCTCAACTATCGGGGGATCCAGCTGAACAAAGTGCACCAGCTCGCACGGAACCTGATGCAAGTGCCCCAGGACATGGAGGTGCACCTGAGAACGTGAGCGTCCTCGCCATCTTGTGTCTGTCCCTGCTGAAGCGTACGCGCCGGAATAGGTTCACGGCGTCGACGATCATGGAGGTCGTGTATGGATACGAGATGACACCACGCAACGACCTGTTTGCGTCGATCGCAGATCGTGCGAGCGAGATGCTGACCAACTGCTTTTTCCCTGGCGCTGCGCTGGTCAACACGTTTCCCGTCTGTGCGTATCCACATGTTCCTGTTTCGCCTTGAAAGACGTCTGACAACGGAGCCCGGAACGATGGAAAGTGCAACATCTCCCGGAATGGTTCCCTGGTACTGGGTTTAAAAGCTTCGCTAGGGAATGCCGTAAGCTGACGCGCAAGCTGCGCGACTTGCCGTACGATTTCGTGCGGAAACAGATGGCGGAAGGGATCGCGCCGCATTCGATGGTGTCAGAGATGCTTGAGAACAAGGAAGAAGAGGTGGTCATCAAGTCTGTCGCGGGGACGACGTATGCGGGTGCGCGACGACCATCGGTGCATTATCGACTTTTTAATTCTTATCACCGACCTGGACTCTGTTTTCTTTGGTTCTCGCAGCTGCGGTCGAAACGGTACGTCGGGGAACAATATTTGAGATTGGCGCGCGCACGCTCACGACCATGATAGTCCTCCTCGGCGCTGTCGGCGTTCATGATGGCGATGCTCATGTTCCCAGACGTGCAGCGTAAGGCGCAAGCAGAGATCGACCACGTCACGGGCGGAACCCGGATGCCCAACTTTGGCGACCGGCCGTTGATGGTCTACCTCGAAGCGACGTACCGTGAAGTGCTGCGATGGTGCCAGGTCACGCCACTCGGTAAGCCCGTTTGTCGTGTTCCCCGTGCCCGTGAGTGCCGATGACCGGCTAGGGGTGCCTCATATGACCACGGAGCACGATACGTACGAGGGGTACTTCATTCCCAAAGGTGAACGGCGTTTCGCGTACCGGTTGGGAATTGTGCTCACGCTCGGCCCAGACACCATCGTTTTTGCCAATATTTGGTGCGTCGAGATGGGCGGTGCGTGCCGTCAAGCTTGTGGCTGACAAGGCGTGTCCCCGAATGCATGCCAGGTCGATGACGCACAACGAGGCCAAGTATCCTGATCCGATGCGGTTCATGCCCGAACGGTACATAGACGCCGAGGGTCGCCTCACCGACGATATCGCGGAACAGCAATTCGGATTCGGTCGGAGGTGAGTGCGCGCTTACGGCAGTAGCACGACAAAGCCACATTTGCATCTCACCGAACAGGATTTGTGTCGGCAAACACCTCGCCGAGGCGTCGGTCTGGGTTGCGATGGTGTCCGTGCTGGCTGTGTTTGACGTGAACAAGGCTAAAGACGAGCATGGGCGCGAGGTGGAGGTCGTGCCCGAGTATACGCCGGGCGTCATCATGTCCGTGTTTTTGACGTTTCAAGTGACAACCGCTGGAAATTGCTTGACAGACACCCGAAGCCGTACCCTTTTTCGATCACGCCGAGGTCTGAGCGTGCAATGCAGCTCATTCAGCTGACAGAGGTCGATGGCTAACGGTCAGTACGGAGATGAACGGATGGTCGGTTGTAATTGATAGAATTGATGCTTTCCGACGTCGCCGATTTGATGTATAGGAATGTAGATTAGCGCGCTGTACGCATGCTATACCTTCACATAGGCTCACTGCCCTCGATCTGTGCCAATCCGGTGCCAAAGAACTTTATATTTGGTTATCCCCTCTTAGCTTCGACAAGCTTGCTACCTCCGGCGTACGTGGTGACGCACATGCTAAAGACAGACCAGCTGTTTAACCCATGATCAAATATACACTTGATGGTCCACTATACGTGTACGCTAAATTAGTCGAACGCAGAAATGTGATGTACAATAATATAGCAATCATGAAAGTCGTGGCCATGCAAGTGATGGTCGACGTAAGTGCTTAGAGGCCTGCGTTGCGACATCCAGTTATATCCTAAGTAGGGTGTCAGAGAAGCTGTATCTAATCAGCAAAACAAGACGACGTACCACCTCGGCTGGATATGTCGTTCTGGGTAGAGATGCATCATGATCTGATCCGTGATATATTCTGCCTTGACTTGTGAGGACGAAGGTCTGTGTGTAGCGTGTGATGCGTGTCGGAGTGGTGGGAGCTGCGGCGGCCGTTGCCCGACATCGCTCGGACGGTGGGCACGCGATCCATGACCGGAATGACCTGGATGAGGACCGTGCCTGGATTCGGGGTGCCTGCGGTCGTCGACTGCGGGAGGCCGAGGCCCGACGTCGCTCGGACGGGATGCACGCGATCCATCGCTTGACTGGCTCGGGCGGGAACTGTGCGTGGAACTGGGGTGTCTCCGGCCGTCCAGCGCAACGTAGTGGGTCGTGGGGGCATCCGTGCCCTGCCGAGGCGTGGTCAGATCAGGTCTACGCAACCCCGAGATCGTGCGGTTGCGCTGCTCCTCCTCAGCTGCGCGTCGTGCCGCAGTGACTTCCCTGAGGTAGCGTTCGGTCTCCTGTGCGCGGGAGGATGAGACCTTGTACGTCCCTTCGCAATAGAAGCCGCCGGGAACACCACGGCACGGATAGACGCCCTTGACGGTCTGCGGGCTGTTGGGAAAGGTACAGTCGCGCTGAGAGCATTTGTTGTGGTATGGTGAGGGCCAACCGGACGGGATGGTTGTGGTTTTTGTTTTTTTAGAAACTGTGCAGGAGTCAGTCATACGCTGCGGTAGGTGACGTTGAACAGGGGTGCGCACAAAATATCATGTCGGTTCGTCAGGATGCGTGGCGGGCGATGAACTGGATAAAGAGAAAGGAGGCTGCGGGAGCTTATACCGTGGACCTGGTTGGCTTATGAAAGGGCCGTGTCAGGATGGGGGGCGCGGCTGGGCATGCATTAAAATCGTGTCAATGTGATGAGGTCACTTGCACTGCTGGAGAGGTGCATCGCCGCAGGCTCGGTTGGTGTCGAGTCACGGATAATGGGGTGATCCGGTTCGAGAAATCGAATCGACCCCGATGGTAAGGTTTGTTCTCGAATATGCAACAAGGACGACCAACATTGTCCAATGGCCGAGGAAACGACGCGGTGTCGGGCGTCTACCGAGGAAGTTCGGAGAGGAGGGGTTGCTGTTCCTCGAAGGGGCAGGCACGGCTATTCGCGCGAGTGGATGCGCGGAATTGATAAGCGTTCCGTAACACCACACTTTGCGCGGCTGTTTGCACATCCAAAGTAAGTACATGGCATGTGTTGAATGTGTCGGCACGACGACGTTTGGTCGTCCAGTGTCCGGCGTTAGGGCTACTGCGACACGATGGCGGCTTGCGTTTCGTGCGGGCGAGCCGGCCATGATTGTCTTGGGGAGATCCAGGGGTAATTAGTCAGTTCGCGTAAACGTCGCAGGTGATGAGAGTAATGCATTCCCTCCTCAAGGTGGCCATGAGGCGACCGAAGGGCGGAATGAGATGTGCATTTCCCGAGGGATTCGCCGTACCGAACAGGCGGTCGCCCGACCGATTTGGCATCCTCAAGGACATGGTCGCATTCCTTGCGGACCTCACGTGGCCGTGTTTGGCAAAGGCTTTAGAAATCAACAATCCCCCTCCTCCTCCTCTTCCACGTGCATGATAAGCCCGCCGCTGTCGATGGCACAAAAACGAAAGGCAACCGACGCCGGGCTGGAAGACTGCTCGACCCCCCCGAAACGGTCGTCCAGCGTCACTCTGGCGTACCCCAGCCTTTTGTGTGCACCTTCGAAGCCGCCGCCCTTTCAACAGCCCACCCAGCTGCTCACCTTTTCCTATACTCCTGATCACGTTCTTCAGTTTGATGATTCTGCACTGCGCTATTATGTTGATCCTCCGCGTGGCGCTGACCTTGGGTACGGCTATGACAGGTGGACCAGGCGGCCCGATGAGCGTGGTCGATTGGACGCCCTCTTGCAGGCATGGTCAACGTTCAAAAGCGGCCTGTGCAAGGGACCTGTATCGTCTCAGTCGAAACCTGCGGACGTTCACGTCATGAGCTGGAGGGGTATCATGACCAGGTGAGATTCCTCGCCCTCGCCCGTTCGACGTGGTTGTTTATGCCGTACCCATCCACTCCCGTGAGGATACTCGTAGCGCCGTATGAAGAACGAGACGGCTGGGAGCTCAACGTTATGCGCGTCGGCGGCACTCTTTACCTTGAGGAACACTTGAGCGATGCAAGACTCAAGGAAAAGTAAGTGGCTTGTTTGTCGACATGGTTCAATGTTCATTACATGGCCAGAAACGAGATGGAGCCCCGTCAAAGGCGTCAGACGTACTACGGCTATGCATTCGAGTCTTATTGCACAACGTCGACCCCCGGGCACCAAGGGGGCACATCTTCGCCCCCTCAAGGTTGGGGTGGGGATGTCAACACCAACGTTCAATGGTGCAGCGTCGTCAAGACTAAGCTCGGCGACCGCAGGATTGTCATTGGAGGCGAGGTCGACTGTGTCCGAGGCATGTTTGCGACCATGTGGTGGTCGATGGGACACTAACGATGGTGAAGGCAAGTACGCTGGAAACACGAGCAACTTTGTGGAACTGAAGACGTCTCTGACTATCCGGGGGGCGTCGGATGAGGCCAAGTTTGAAAAGTATGCATTCGCCGACATGTATGCCGGACCAACAGCATGACTTGATCTAGAAAACTCCTCAAGTTCTACCTACAGTCGTTCCTTTTGGGGGTTCCAGTAGGCCGATTTGGACAAGTGTGCAGCTGTGATGATTGATCCGAGAGATAGGAAATTGTCGTTGGTTTTCGCAAGCCATCTGGGCAACTTGTCACGACACGGTCGTTCCGGACCGTCGAGATTCCCCGAATGGTTCGGGGCAAGGCAGGCGCGTGGGACCCGCTCATTTGCCTGGACTGGGGGGACGTGTTCCTGTCGTTTTTGCACGAGACGCTGCCTTTGGACACAGGGAGAGATGTCTGGCGGGTCGTGTTCAGGCCCAAGGTAGGGGTCAGCGTCGACAAACTGGACGCGTCAGGGGTGGAAGATGTCGTGGGCGGGGACGCGCGCATCGGATTCCTGCCGCGATGGTACTGGGACGAGGCGGGGCTCGGGCACAGCGCGGACGGCGGGGGCGATGCGACTGCCGATCGGGGGGACGGCGGACAAAGACGAGGGCGTGGGGGGGATTGATGGATGAGATCATCTGACAGGGACCCTCATGGGGCGCTGCCACGCTGGCCAGGCCCTATTAACGGCGAGCGACCCGCAGGTTCCGCGTGGCTCTGGTGGGTCCAGGCGGGTGCTGGCCGGGCGACGGCGTCGTGTTTTCATCTCGTGCAGCGGTAGCGTATTTACATGCGAACCAGGCACGGCTCGGCACGGTGTGGGTATAAAAAGCGTGGGAATCCGGATGAGTAAGACGAGCGCGTCGTCGCGCACGTCCAACGCGCTCCTCTCTCACCGCTCCGTCTGCCCTGCGACACCGCCCCGCGATGGTCTCCCCGTCCTCCTCCGTCACCTCCCCCTCCCCCCCCATCCCCCCCGCCCAGCCCCACAGCCCCGCACCCTCCGCAGACCTCGACCCCCTCGAGCGCGAGGAGAGGGAGAGCGCCGTCCGCAAGTTCCTCGCCAGCGCAGAGCTCTCCGTGGTGCGTCCCGTCCCCCCCCCCCTCCCCCGCGACGCGTGCCCACGCCGGCCGGTCGCGCCTCTGCCCCCCGGCCCGTCCCCCGCTTCCCCTGTCCATCCCCCTCGTCGCCCAGCCGGGTCCCGCCCGCTGACTCCCTCTCCCAGGTCGTCCGTGGCCTCCGCGCCCGTCTGTCCTATGCCTCTTACAAGGCCGCCCACAACATTCCCCATGTCCCCCTCAAGGATCTCGAGGCCAGCACCCGCGCGACGGCCGTCGCCCCGGCCCGCTTGCTCGGCACCAAGCGCAAGGCCTCCGCCGGCAGCAGCCATTACGCTCTCCCTGCCGCGCAGCCCAGCCCAGCACGCAGGGCCGCCAACGTGCCTTCTCCAGCCGCATCCGCGCCATCGGCCACCGTTCCGTCGCGTCCTCACTACTATCCCACGGGTGCTCCATCCACCTCGCTTTCGCCCCAGAGTCTCTACACTGCTCTTCTCGGACCGCCCCCGCTGAAGCAGGCACGCACGGTGCACAATTCGGCCGATCCGCCCGTGCAAGCGCCGTCCCGTTCGGCAGCCGGATCTCGCGCGCGTCCGACCCACCGGGGCAACCCCACCGTGCGTAGCATTGCAGAGGGCACACGTGCCCAGTCGCGTAGCCGAAAGGAAGAGGCATCGCGCGTCAAGGCAAAGAGCTCCAAGAGAAAGCAGAAACAATCCGCGGAGGAAGCGGCTGACGTAGAGATGAAGGCTGTGGCGACGCTCACGTCACTTCTCCAATCACGCCCATCAATCGCCAGCGCGTCATCACCTCGTTCCTCTCTCTCCGCCGGATCTGAGGGATCGTTCCATTCTCTGTCACACTACGCTCAGAGCTCGGCCCGAACGACCACCGCGCCCTCTTCCCTATTACCATCCGTGGAATCGTCCTTGTCGATCCCAAATGCGACGAGGGCGGCTACGCCGCCCCGAGCCAATACTGACATCGTGTACTCTACGCCACGCGCGGATGATGAGGAGGCAGCAAACTTGATGCTGTACTTGCATACCTCCCCGTCTCCTGTTCGTCCCACCTCGACGCGGGGGAGGGACGCAAAGGATTTGGCTGCATTCCGAGCCCTAGGAGGCGGTGGTTCCCTCCGCGCCAAGGGTAGGGTGCTTTTTCCCGGAGCTGAGGAGGGGAGAAGTCCGTTACGCAGCGAAAGCAGCTTGACGATTGACACGTTACCGGGAAGTCAAACCTCACAGACGACGAGCCAATCGCACACTCTTGATTCCTCAGCAAATAGCACAGGGTCGTTGGCCCCAGCCGCCCCGATGGAACCGACAGTGGTTCCCCCAACTCCTGTATCCGCGGCTTCTCCCACGTTACTTCCGGCTCCTCTCTCACCTTCGGGACACACCGAAGGACTGCACCCCCAGGCTCCGCCCACTCCCGGCAGCGTTCCATTTAATCTAAATGATTTTATCAATGTTTCTCCTTCTCCCGCAGCGTCTGCTGTACCGCGTTCTGCCATTTCATTGAAGTCGGGCTTGGGCGCAAATCTGCGCACCGACTTGGGACGGAGACTATTTGAAGAGGAGCAGCACCGTCATCAACATCTAGCGACCCCGTATAACCACACTGACGGGCTACGACACGAGAAGAATGGAAGTGGTTTAGGAGCAAGCATCGACCTTTCGACCCGCTAATTCCTGGAGCACCGATTTCTAGGATAAATCACCATCTAGTCAGATTTTCAACGCTCATTCGGCATTCCATTCATGTGTGGAACAAATGTTGTATCAACTACATCTGTATCAACCCCACTTCCGGTTGGATGACGGCGACGGCAGTAATCTATTCAGTTGTCTTCATATGTCGCGGCAATGCATGGAACCACTCCTCCCATGCGAATGAATTACGAATGTTTGTGCAACGGAACTCTCCACGTATCGCTATTTATCTAATTTTCACGACGTGTTTGACAAGTTTCTATCGTTATTATCCGGCTTTCTCGCTTGATTTCTTGTGCGGGTGGTACCCTAACGTCTCCTTGAACCCCGCTTCTTGCTGCTGTTTCTGATTCCTATTATGTGCAGGGAATCATGCCAGATCTTGCTTCCATCTATTGCTTTCTCGGGTATTAATCTTTTTCCCCTTTCGCCTGCATGGCCAGGTTGTGTTGTCCATCTTTCCATCATCGATGTACTCGTATTGCTTCCATGAATTCAACATTTTCTGTTTTCCTTTTACGTGGAGGCTAACCGAGGCTGATACCTAGATGAAAAGATCTGGGCCACGACCTATTGTCCATCTCCCACCTGCCTGATGCATCCATTCTTTGCGTTTAGATACAAACGAGTTACGAAACCGACCACTGGATGTCACCCATCCGGAATTCGAACCAGTTCAGAAATTGTCAATGATGCCAATATACGAGCATACCCTTGTACTTGTGAGGCTGCGCTCGCTGTGGGTGGTATTTTCCCTCACATTCAGGTCATCCGTACTCCTGTGAGCCCCTTTATTTCCTATATACGTTCTGTGACGTGCGTTTCCCCGCAAGTTGTTTACGACATTCCCTATCTCGCTGATAAGTACCTTTTACTTTATCGATGTTGCTATCCCCGCCGGAGTGCGATTCGGAGCGTGGGGGTGGTGCTACGAGGCTGGAGGGGACTGTCCTACTCCACCTTGGTGTGCATATTTCTGTTCTCTCACCCCGGAACGCGATGCATGACGCTTGACGGTGACCAAGATGGGACATAGCTTTGGTTCGCAAGTCGGGTGTCGCTGGCGAATGCCATGGTGTTGTACCCGATCGGTGTCGCCGATCCCAGCTGACTGGCCAATCCTGCCTAACGTCACGCTCGCAACCTTGGCCGGCGACCCTGCTCTGTCTCTTGTCTACGCTCGTACTGCTTCCTCTCGTTTGCGGCCACCCAGTCATGAAATACCCCTTTCGGGCCCTCTCGTCGCTCTCGTTCGTTTCTGGTGTCGTGCCTCGCGCTCGTGTTCGCCGCCGGGCTGTGAGGGTCGGTTGCGGCAAGGCTCGGGTAACGTTCAGGCCATTGGTGAGTGCTTGCACGGCCGGGCGCGAGTGGGATCGGGTGCTCACGTTGACCTGGTTTGGTCTATTCGGTCTTTGATGGGCGGCGGCGCCGACGGGCGCTAGTTGTGGATGTCGCTGGTCGGGTGCATGATGATGGGGCCGGTCAGTCTCAGTGCTGGTTGTGGGGAGCTGTGGACGTGGTGCGGGCACGAACGGTCGTTGCCAAGAGGCCGGACGGGAACAAGGATCGGACTTTAGCAGCCCGTCCCCTCAGTGATTAACCTCGATAATGGCCAGACGGCTCCAGGAGGCGGATGCTGAATATTCGTGCGTCACGGTCTTGGTTTCAGCCAGCTTGGATGCAGAAGCTCGACTTGAACTTGGTGGGCGGCGACCGCTGAAGAACGGGAGCAGCTAGCCACCGGTCACCAGTGGGCTCACCCAAGAGCCGAGGTGTCGTTCACGGCCCGGTTTGTACAGTGGGATCCTTTGTCACGCAGAATGCCTGGTGCGTCTGACACTACCACTGAGTTCTTGGAGATGATTTCATAGTCGGTTCAAAGCAACAAAGATATTGGGTTCACCAACAGAATTAAGTAATTGAAGGTGTGTGGTACAATGTGTACTCGCTGTCAAGATTGAACTTCGCCTAGTGAACTGCGTAGCATGGGTTCCTCAAAGTTTCGGATACCTGACAACCCATAAAAAGGTTGTTTCTGAGCGACTGCGACGAGTTTAAAGCAATCACGACAGATGGCATTCACGCCGCAACCTGTCCTGTCACGTTGAATTATCAGGGTGTGTCACAGTATCTGCCACTGGTCGTAAATTAACATGAGTCCATCGTGATACCCCCATGCAGAAGCAGCTGGAGAACGGCCACGGATTTCTATCCCCGTGTCAAAGCCGTGATTGGCACCCCTTGAAAGATCTGCTCCACAGGGGCCATGTGGTGCGGACAAAGATGTTGACAACCCATAAAAGGAGAGTAGGTGCCGCTATATCAGCGCTGGATTAAACTTGATCACGCAGGCCACGAACTCTCCAACATCAACTCAGCTGCCACTCCTTATATTATGACCTTGATTCCGAACACTTGTCTTCTTCTTTCTACCTTTCTGCCTGCTTGCATCCTCTAAGTCTGCACAGGTCTATCAGTATCATGCCAGGCTCTTCTCAGATCGTGCCGGCCTTTCATATATATTCTTGCTGTGACCACAAGTTGGACTCTGTACCAGAGTGCCTACTACCTTGTTTATTCTTGCATGTCTTGACTCCACATTGCATTCCGATGACCGATAGCAAGCCAATCAATGTCATTTAGGTCTGGTATTCTGATCTCTGGGCTGCTTTGCGAGTCTGTGATCATCTTGAGGTGTAACTGAAGACTTGTTCTGTGTAGTTCATAGATCGTGTTTCATTGGTGCGCTTAGTATTCGAAATGTGACATGGATTGAGCTGTGACCCTGCCCAAGTCCGAGTCGGAGTTAGCTTTGCACCACTCATGGCAGAGGTATGCAACCTCCAACACCAACGACTGACGAGCTTACCGGAATGTGTAGTATCCTCAGCTGTAAATATTTATCTCTCTGACTTGTCTGGGCTTTCCAGCGGCTGCGCCAAGCAAAATGAAACATCCAGAATTTGGATAGCGGTCACTGCACAATACCCAATGGGCCAGGCATAAGTGAGTGACAAGTTTGCAACTGCCCATATAGTACCCGACAAATTTCTTGGGTCAGTGTCGATAGCAACAGCGACGATGTTGGTGGCAATAGTTGCAGAAGACAAAGCAAGGAGTGCAATGAGGATGAGTCTCAATCGATTATGCATTGCTCACACATGAAGGAGCATCATGAAAGATGAAGATGGATGTGCTCACAGCTGTCAATAGATATTAGCGGTGTTGGAAAGCCTTCATAGTAAGCGAGGACTATACGTGGGTACGCATCTTGGTGCATCTGCCAGTAACGAGTGTTGTAGTGAAAGTGCCTTTACAGGGCCAGGTAAGAAGGTACTTCCCTTGTCAGTGTGGACTGTACCACTTTGAATCTTCAAGGACAATTGAAGCATTGGGCGGTATGTCTCCTACACTTCATTCAGTCGTTCCGTCAACTTCTCCTTTGTTCTCAGCATTAGGCCGGTCCACTTCTGGGCTCTCGCCCCGGGGCGGCCTTCTACACCATGCTCAGGTTGCCGATCATTATACTAACCACATATCCAATGACAAACATTGCTCTTCATGACTTGGACTATTTGGAGTCAACCCTTGCGCAAGCGTCGACTGAAGCAAAAGATTCTCCTCTCGCGCCGACTGTTTGCTTGACTAAAAGAGTGACACGGGATAGTTCTGGTTGATCAGATGGCTCCGAATGTAGTTGTGACTGCTCAGCTCCGAGTGGATGGATGTTGGTCAAAGTACTGTAACATACATAGTATATCACTTGTTAAAATGTAGTAATGGCCGGTCTGCTTTAAGATCGTTTTACAAACCGTACTACAAGCTTCTTGAACTCGTTAGGCCTAGAAACGGGAGATCAATATCACAAGAGTTCGTTGTAAGATAGGCTCCTACATCTCTGCATGTACTACCAAATAATTAGTAATAGTGGACAATCAAAGGAGCATGGGACCTACTCCAGTGGCCGGTATCGAGTCTTTCAATGGTACTCTTGAGGAAGAACTGTTGTATGAGCGACTCATTGTGCCAGTTAATGAATCTGATACTATTAGGAAGTCAAACCTCCGGTGTAAAGAAACAGCTTACTTGCTCTTCATCCCTTTGACGAACAGTGTATGACCGTCCCACACTCGCTCGCCAGGCATATAAGGGAATGACTCAATCTCGGGCCTCCCTTCCTTGAGTATCTCTATCGGTACCTTGAACTTCAACGGTGATTGGCCACTGTCCAAGTTGGTGAGCAGAAATGCGCGAACATTGGGATCCTGGAATATCGATCAAACCACAAATCCGAGCATAGGGAAGGTTGGCACCTTCTCATATTTTTCCAGGATCTTGTTCGCATCCTTACGAGAAGTCACATTGCTCGCCTCAATTTCTTCCATGCCTCGGATGTGCAACACAGTGTCGGCGGATGCCTTGGCACGCACAGGGGCGATGTCGGACACGATAAGATCCTTTAGGAGATCACTGGGTGTTTCCGGGTTGAGAGCAAACGACATCGCGACTTTTCCGCCCCTTGAGAATGGACATGAGATCACGCCGAGGAAGGGGGGCAAGCAACACACATAGAATGCCCGAGGAGGGATATATTCGATAATGACGATCTATTGCAAAAATCAAGAACGTCTGCAGCCATATGGGCATACGTCATGGGTCGAACGTGCGGCGAAGAACCGTGATTTCGGAGGTCCTGAGAAGCTGCATGTCACTCCATAAACTCTGTTGCAGAGAGAGGCAGCTGCGCACGAGGCTATATACGGGTCGCTGGAGGTCGCGCTCGAATGCTTTGGAAAGTGACTGCCAGTTCCGCTTTGAGCCACTATGAGACAGTCAACCTTCGAAAAAGTGTTAGCAGGTGTGAACAAAGTGCTCACAAAAATCCGTGAAGGATGACGAGGGGTCTTTCGGTTCTGTTTCCATTTGGGGGGATATAAACATCGTATTCTAGTTTAACCGGGGTCACTCCAGAAAATTGTCCTGGTACTCTTGCTCAGCCTTGAGACCCAACATGATTCGGTGAGACCTACTGGTTAGAAAAGCCGAAACACACCGACCAAACGCATGAGCAGAATACTTGGCACCGCTAGAGATCAGCGGCAGCATGGATATATCGGCGCAGTGTCAAGTTGTACCACAGGAGTGTGTTGAAAGTGATGACATTTACCCACACCACGTGAATGACTTGTTTTAAGTACTATCATTGTACCGGTTATGCAAATTGCATGTGCAATGCAAATGTTCAGAACATTACATTACACATATTCTGTAGACTCGAAAAAATTAAGGGAGATAGGTATACATGTATTCAAATTGTGGGCAAGAAGTTAGCATGAGTTAAGAAGAGCGATGTGTTACAATCAGTCATTTTCTGTCGAGTCAGCAATGGCACTGACCATTTAAGCCCCAGATCCAAGAGATCCTGCTTTTAATTTGAGAAACTGAAACTGGGAGATGATGGATAAGTTCCTGTATATTCCCTTCTGCAAGTATCAGAGGACATCGCTCACCAGATGAAGCTGCAAGATCGATTCTTGATGAGGCAGTCGATGAAACTGTCACGCTTGAGCACATCTGTGACAAATTTGAATCTCCTCCGCACCAGTCCTGTTGTGGCATTACATGCCGACAACACTTGAGGCTGGAATTTCAAAGTCCGTACGTGCCGGATGCGTGACCCGGTGTGACAAAAAGTTTGCGTTGCATGTGCAAAAGATGGCAAAAGCCGGAATCCAACTTGACCATGGTCTCCGTCACGGTGTCGCCGGCTGGAAAGCCCATTTCCATTGCTCGTAGTCTTCCCTGTCAATTCGACATTTCCGGAAAAAATGTCGAAGACTCGACAATAGGTGACCTGAAAGTTGCCATTGCCGAAAAATACCCCAAAGTGCGTCCTTCATCAATGTCGCTCTACGCGGTATAACTTCGGGCATCTACCAGTTCTACCCCGCGCGGCAGAAAATCACCCTCAAAGATAGCAAAGTTATTCTCAATGATGAGGTTAAATTTGCAGATGTAGGGGTCGTCGATGGCAGCGAGCTACACGTTAAGGACCTTGGGCACCAAATCAGCTGGAAGACCGTTTTCTTGGTCGAATACGTGAGTTTGCTTGTCCAGGCGGGCGTTTCGTTGATCCAACTGATGCGATCGAAAGGCAGGACCACTGGTAATACACCCCATATTTTACCACTTCCCCGAGTACATCTGGGGTGGCTTTGTTCACCATAGCATGCTGCAGCGGTTTGCATGTCCTTTTCGCTTTCTTTCCATGCATTTATGTGAGTTGCAGGTTTGTATATGCGCTCGTCATGATCCACTTTGTAAAGCGCGAGCTTGAAACGCTTTTGTAAGTCGCTCGTGAATATATATTCGGGCAAAGTTAGAATCATTCGCCTCAGCATCCACCGCTTCTCTCATGACACCATGCCATTCATGAACATTTTCAAAAAGTAAGGATATATTGTGGCATACCAGTTTCTACTTACTCTTTTGCATAGTTCGGCTCATTATCACCTCGGAAGTGGTATGCGCATCATTAAAGCTCGGCAAATTTGTACGTTAATGCCTGTGATACACGTAGGGCTGTTCCTAGCGTTAGCAATCTACGGCCCACAGTACTCTGCTATGTCTCCCTGGATTCGTGGTACAGTGCGGAATGACCCTGCCTTCATCTGGGCCTGCACCGCTATTTGGACGGTGAGTTCTCTTTTGCTGCTTTTGCGCCTGTGTCTATGGGTCTCACCTACCTTCGCGATTCAGTTCGCGGAGATATCCAATTTAATCACGCACGTCACGCTCCGCAAACTTCGTCCGGTTGGGACCCGCAAACGCGCTATTCCTCAGGGATACGGTTTCTCGCTTGTGTCCTTTCCCAACTATTTCTTTGAGAGCCTTGCCTGGTTCGCAATTGCCTTGATGACGGGCAGCTGGACTGGTAAAGTCATCCTCCATGTGTTCGGATCTTTTTCTAAAAGCGCCACAAGCCTATGGTTTCTTGATTGTGGCTTCAGGACAAATGTATATTTGGGCTACTAAGAAACACGCTGCATACAAAAAGGAATTCGGTAATGCATATCCAAAGGGGAGGAAGGCAATGTTTCCCTTCATTGCATGATGCAATTATCACCGCTTCTCTCGTGTCAGCCCAGGTTTTGGCCCCTTGTCGAACTTCTTATGGTCAACCTAGATATATATTGTCGAAACACATAACGCAGTACGGACTTGCAACTGCCCTTAAGTTGCCGGGAAAACGACCTAAGTTAATCCAAAGGTGGCCAGCGAGATTCAGAACGAGTGTCATGTTAGAGAATCAGTAGGGGATGCCCAGAAGAATTGAGCTGACAGGCCCTTTTGGCAGTAAATATTTACGGGCAGAGGAACAAGTTGACAGAGGGTTATCAAACGATTGATGGCATGCATGCGACGTTTCGTCGCAGCATCAAAAATTCTTAACTCAGTTTCCTTCGATGGCCCATGAATATTTGAATCATGAACGGACCAACAAAGTGAGACCAGCCGGGAAACGTCATAGTGAACGTGACGAAGCTTCGGTTTTTTGCGGTTAAAGGCGCACGTGAGGATTACCGTTATAGGTAGTTGTGCACAGCCCCCACAGTCCAAGAAAGGGTGATGGCGAAGAGGAAATTCCCACGCTCATGCAGTCCATCCTGCTCGAAATCTAGCACATTTGGTTCCGGATGGCCATTTGCATTACTTGTACACAGCCAATATCTCATCTCTACACTGTATATCAGTCTGCGTATAACTTGCGCCTTGAACAATGCGTTAGTGATATTTACCACTCTAAATGGCAAAGACATAAACTAAAACGCGGCCATAGAATAGCTGCCTCGTCTTTGCGGACCCCTACGTAGAGCATGACACACTCACACTTCTGCTTGACCTCATCCTGTTAAAGAGGGGTGTATATCTTCATTTGCTGTACAACAGAGGGACCGGGCCCCGCAGAGCATATGAAAAAAACAGGCCCCTCGATCCCCGACCGGGTGTGGAAGACGCATCGGCTGTTGCGTGGAAAAAGGTGATGTGTTCACCTCACGCAATCATTGCTTACACTTTTTGTAAGATAGGCCAGGTGGCTACATATTCTGAAGCTTGGAAGTGGATTAGTGTTGGTTGACGCCTGTCAGTGATACGGTATCATCTTTCCTTCGACATTTAACGCTTGGAAAAACAGTTGTACGTTGGGCCCAGCTCGGTATGCTCCCGACCCAAGATGCTTGCCGAAAGGTCTACCAACGAATTCTCAGATCCACACGTGGCTGCGAACCTTTCGCGATGGAATCTGAATACAAATGAGGTGTTTCTGCGCATTCTCGTGGCTTGTTTAATAGGCTGGTCTCCCGATTTCCGTTACTCCACTCCGTGTAACATGTCTCAGCAGAAACCGTCGCGTTTCACGTGGGTGTGGTGCTCGCCTCGTACATTGTACTTGGACTCTTAGACTTGATCGGCTCTCGGAAGGCCTCCCACCTCAGCAAGGTGTCTGGTGTGCGCCAACAGTTCAAGTGAGTCGCTCTCTTCCCGTTGTGCTGTCGAAACGTGCAACGTTTGATTCTGTTCGTTCTCAGGCTGTCACACATTCCGCTGGCGATCCTCTACTCGTCATTTACGAAATCTTTTTTACTATTTCTGCTCACAATTTGGCGTCCATCATTATCACTTCCAGGAAAAGGTCCATATCGATTTGATACGGCATACGAGAGCCCTTGGGTACTAGGCGCCCTCGAAATTTGGGACGAGGACAAGCTGGATCGCGAATGGGTCGTACGAAATGTGCTTGGTGGCTTGGCTGCTGGTTTTGGGCTTCGAGGTGAACCATTTTACTAATTCGTAATCATCCCTGGCTGATCCAATGTTGCATATGCAGTCGTGTTGGATTGTCATCCTATATTCACCACCATGGTCATTTTGATTGGATGGGCGGTCAAAACTGGGGTCGCAGAGCTTCTCAAAGATTGGGTTGGCGCGGGCCCCCAATTCGGAGAAGTTTGGTTGGCGTATAGCATTCCATGATTGGCTGATGAGCAAGCCGTTATTCTGATCACAGCTAAAATTTGTGTTGCACGTCATCTGAAGGGAGTGCCACAGGTCCCATAGCTCAGGACTTCTGGCACTCCGATATGAGACGCGCCATCTCCCATGTAGTACCATAATCTTGTCCACACCCGTACGGAAATGTCTACCGGTGGAGCTTCTGCTTCTCGCGCGCTGAACGCTATCCTGCCGTTAGTTGCCAGCGGGCAACCTTACGAGGCTCACCAAAAAGCGCGCACGTTCGCATCCCGTTACTCCAAGTCAGGGCAGTACGACACAGCAATTGATGTGCTCTTCCAGTCCGCCAAGGAGCTGCTCAAGTCCGGGCAGCAGGGTAGCGGAACGGATCTTGCATTGTTTTTGCTAGATGTGTACGAAAGCAAGAGCGAAAGCGTGTCAGACGAGTCAAGAGGTGCGTTATCCGGCTATCGGTCTTTGAGTGTTTTGGCTCTGATTCAGAATCGCCCAGGGAGAATTACGCAGTTGATTGCGCTCACAGGCTCTTCGGGGACGTGGCGGAAGACGATCATAGATAAAGCGGTCGCGTATGTGAACAGTTTATTGTTCTTGGATTTTGCGTGTGCTTATGGGGTGGCATCTTGGCCAGGTGGACCGCCAAGCAGGGTATATACCCGGCTGGCGATCCCGATTTCCATCATTACGTCGGAGAACTGCTCTACAAAGGTACTGCGGGGTTCACCACACAAGCCCATGCGTTGATGACACTATCCTCCTTGCGTAGACGGCGCATATGATACAGCTGAAACACATCTCCTGGCATCAGGAAAGAGAGATAGCGCCCGTCTTCTTGCACAATTGATGGTGGACTGGTCCGTCGTCGGTGGTATACCAGGAAATTTCGCCCTCCGTGGCACCCTTCCGTTGGTTCCTTTGACTCTTCACGAATGTCTCCGAGGTTAACATTGTTTCGTCCGGTTATAGATACCTCGAAAACGGAAACATACTTGCAGCCCGGACGTTCATAGTCCAATTTGTCAACAAGATCACAGTCGCGCGACCGTCCTTGGTGTCTACGCTGGAAGGCTCCCCCATTCCAGTCACCGACTCGAGCGAAGTTGTGCTGACCACCGACAACGTTCTTAATTTCTGTCAACTCGCAGTGTTGGCATGTCAGCGTGCAAACGCTGAAAAAAACAAGACAATGCGTGAAAGTTGGATCCGACTGTGTGGTACGTATCAATCGAAAGGTGGCATCCTTGCCAGCAAGGAGGTCCGTTCCGTAAGTCTGCAGGTTCGCTATCCCACAGGCTGCGTATTGACGGGGTCCACGCGGATCAACCGTTTTAGGCATTGCTCGAAATCGCATCGTTGTACTTTGCCATACCGCCGCCAAAGACACAACCCGACAACCCATTGGGAGCAATGTTGTCGTCGATGCTCGGAGGAGGGCCAGGAGGCGTGCCCCAACGACGGGTGTTGACTCCAGGTCTGACTAGTCCAACGGCACCCGATCTAGATTAGGGACCCGGTATGTGGAGTGGTGTATGGCATAAATCATTGGCTCTGTTTGTCGATAGTTAGCTTTGTCGTAGGGACTTCGTTATAGGTGGAATTCTCGACTGGCTCATCGTAATCGGATGTATCACAGATGAATTTCGACCTCGCTGGTGGCAATCATGAGTTATACCAAGTTGGACACGATGCTAGAACCATAAACACACTATGATTCGATAATGATTAGTGTAGAAGTGTTCGGGACGTCGAAGCAAGCAAGAACCTAGTGTACGGTACGGAACCAATAGTCGCCAAGACTCATGACACACCACTCCCACTTCGCCGCTGCACAGGGGTTGGCGGGAACTGCGTAGGGGAAGCGCCTGGCGTGGCCACGTCACCGGATATTATATCCTGAATTGCGTTCTCAAGCGCATCAACTCGGTTAGACATTTGTGCCACTAGAAGGACGTCTTTCAGAACGGACTGAGACCAACGAAGCGGGCAAGACTGACTCCGATCGAGTATTTGGGACGACATCTCGTCAAACTTGGCATCAAGCTGCTCCAACAAAGTTTCGACCTAGGAGAGCGGTTTTCGATAACAGGGCAGCTGGTCCGCCGCTGATGTGACTCACGAACGCTGTCAGTTCGTGTGGGCTGGAAATTTCACCGGGGTTGGCGTTCACAGACTGCTTCGTTGGTGTCCTCGCACCCGACGCCACATCTGAAGTGGGAGAGGGTCTTGCTGGCGTTGATGCGGGGGTGACTTTGAGCGGGAGCGCTGAGGAGGACATTGTTCCCTCCGCGTTGCTTCAATCCAAGTCCAAAACTCACAAGGGTTGCACGTATTATGTAAGCATTGACGTGAAACTGACCTTGTGTAACTTAACTGGCCCCGGTTGCATAGTTTTTTTCACGTGTGTGGAGCGCATCCTGGTGCTTATTGTTCTCACTACGAGTGGACCAGTGTCACGAGCCTCGCCTCAGCGTCTCTCTGGCCTGCGCTAACGTTCTATCAGCAGAACTCCGCCTCCGGGTCGCCGCGTGTGCCGATGCGGCGACCTCGGTGCCCGATGGTCACGATGATCTTTCTACCTGGTTCCCTTGAATCGTCACATAAGCTCAGCGTTCATTGCAGAACCTCGAGGTAGTTTATGGCTGACTCAGATCCGATCCATTGTCGGGCCGGAGACAAAATTAGGTGTGTCTATACAATAGATTGGATCTGAGTACATTTAACAAGGGGGGAATGTTCCGGTTTTACAACCGCCCCCGTCGCACCTACTCGAATTGTGTGAAACGGCCTCTTGGAGGCCGTTTCGCACAGTTCGAGTTCCAGCGGCCTATCGTCACGCTACACAAGATACGAAGTGTAGTAGATGCGCTGCTATACCCCCTATGAAAGGCGACAGGTTGTCTCCGACGATTATCGTACGTAACGTTTTAACGTCCAAAATCTCGTTCTGATCTGGCTCGCCCCATAGCTTGCATTTAACTCCTTTGCCTGCCGTCATGACAGCATCGCAGCACCCGGGTTACTTGAGGACCTTAGGGTTCGCACTATATCTGGCCTTGATATCCGGACAAGGGTATAAAACTTAACATGTTTCACTCATTGTCTGGTTTTCCATCATATAGGCTTACTTTAGGGTCTTTTTTTTTTGCCTCTTCCATCCGTGACGGTTTGACATGGCTCCCACTGCGACTTACAGCCATACACCTGAGCACTCCTTCAATGGATTCATTCTTCCCGACCTCGTCTCCGACTGTCATTATCCTCTGTTTCTCAGCCCTCACTGTTACAACGTGGCTCGCGCCTCCGAACAATGGCTATTGAAGGGAGCCAGACTCGCCGAGCCTCGCGTCACCAAGTTTATGGGTCTCAAGGCCGGAGAGCTCACCGCAGCTTGCTATCCAGACGCCGACGAGTTTCATCTTCGTGTCTGTTCGGATTTCATGAACTGGTTGTTCAACATGGACGACTGGCTGGACGAATTCGATGTGGACGATACGTGGGGGATGCGGGAATGCTGTATTGGCGCCTTCCGCGATCCCAACAACTTCCAGACGAACAAACTTGGGGGTCTCATGTCCAAGTCGTGCGTTCAACTTTTTCCGCCCTCGTATATATGTGGTGTTGATTTCGAACAACATTCCACAGGTTCTTCGGTCGCTTCATTCAGACCGGCGGTCCTGGATGCACGAAGCGGTTCATCCACACAATGGATCTCTTCTTTATTGCCGTCGCCAAACAAGCGGACGATCGCGCCAACGGACGCATCCCGGATCTCGAATCGTACATCACCGTCAGGCGGGATACGAGCGGCTGCAAACCATGCTTTGCGCTGATCGAATATGCCGCGCGTATCGATCTACCAGACAAGATCATGTCACACCCAGTGATCATGGCCATGGAGGAAGCCACAAATGACCTCGTTACATGGTCCAACGTAAATCATTCCGTCCACTTTACTAGGCGTGGATCTTCTTGAGCTGATCTAATCGTATAGGACATTTTTTCGTACAACGTCGAGCAGTCACGGCGCGACACGCATAACATGATCGTTGTCCTCATGCGTGAGCAGGGGCTCGACTTGCAAGGCGCAGTAGACTATGTCGGTGCACTGTGCAAGGGAACGGTTCAGCGTTTCGAGGATAACCGCAAGATGCTGCCTTCGTGGGGTGAAGAGCTCGACAAGCAGGTTGCGATATACGTTCAGGGACTGCAGAATTGGATCGTCGGTTCGTTACACTGGTCGTTCGACTCTGAGCGCTACTTTGGAAAGGAAGGGTTGGAAGTGAAAAAGAACCGCATCATCAAGCTCCTCCCAAAGCGGCTTCTGTGAAACTATCGTGCGTGATCTGTTGTCACCACTGTATTTTATTCACGGTTGTGTGTAGTGGAATTGGTCGGCTTCAAAGATGCCATTATTTATGGTAGATAATTCAAATTGATATTGTAGGCTCGTCGATCGTAGGTCGCGCTCATTTCTACTGTATTTTACTGTGCGGTCAGGGGACCTCAGTGAAAACAAAGTCGCCTTTGCAATTCTTACACCTTTCTACTACTTAGAATATTGCATAAAGCTATAAGATTGTCTTCGAAATGTGTTACCTCGGTGTTATAACGGATTTGAGGTCGTCATCACACAGCTGCATGCACCCGACAATTCCAAACTCATGGGGGACCACAATGATCAGTGACATAAGCTTTCACTCTTCTTTGTTCCTCGCCGCCAACTCCTTCCACATTTTCAGGCGTAATATCCTCGATGTTGGCCTGTAACGACCGTCTCGCGTGAGTAGAAACCAGGGAAGGGGGCAAACTAGCAGAAAGCACGTACCCTTCCGCGATCGGCGCCGGCTTCGATCAAAAGCACAGCAGCCTGTGCGTGTGCAGATTCCATGGCCAAATGGAGCGGCGTGTTCCCTAACAACGAGCAAGTTACATCACGCCACGATCTAGCGTCGAAGTTCGTTTACCGACTCGATCGCCTGTGTTCAGGCGCACCTTCGTCGTGACGCCTTCTTGTGGATGCAAAAGAAGCGAAATGAATCCGGTGGAACCGGTGGTAGCAGCCCGGTGACTAAATAGAATAGTACTTGAGGTGAGCAAAAGCGATCTCATAACGACTTCACTGACAGGGGCAGCTGATTGGCTTTGTCCCTCGCATTGATCTAATGATCGTCAGGTCTAGAACGCAACACAGTAGCATAGTTTACCTACATCTGCACCTCGCTGGATAAGGTATCTTCCGATCTGGATTATTAAGATGGACATCCAAACGTTAGAAATGTGGTGGCTTCCGATGACACCGAGCAAGTTCACCTCTATGCGGGATTTAGAAGCCGCGTAATGCCTATCGATGAAATACGTGAGCAAAAGCGAGACAACTGTTGCGGCATGTCATACAACGGGGTAATTCCTTTGTCGTTCTTCTGATTCACGTCTGCCCCAGCGCCAACGAGCTCTCGAACGATTTCCTCGTGACCGGCGCTGACTGGTACAGGAAGGCAAAAAGGTGAGCTGGATACACCAACCGCGGATAATCCTACCCGCTATGTGCAATGCTGCCCATCCACTACCATCCACTTTGGAGAGGTCTGCGCCACGATCGATCAGGTAATGAACAACCTCGGTAGCACCGACTGATGCTGCCCAATGCAGCGGTGTGCGGCTGTCCTGCAAGCCATCGGATAGGTTCAGGAAAAAGGGCTACGAAGAAGAAACTTACCGTATCTGTCTCGTTGATAAGCTTCGGATTCTCAGACAGCAGAGCCTGCACTAATGAAAGTTGATCTACAAGCGATGTCAGCGCTGGGCCAAGTCAGAGCGGACAACACACTATTTTGAGCGGCTGCATGAATGGACAGTGACATCACGTTGTATACACCGCGAGTGTAGCCGCTGAGATCGCAATGTTGACTGGACCAAAAAGTAGAAAGTAGTTCAAGTGAGTAATCGTCGACCAGCGCCAGCAAGTTAGTACACGCGCGTCGGTGTTGAGTCACTATTACGCCGACGCAAACCCCAACCTTATGCTCGGGTTTGATTACATCAGCAGGAACGTCTCTATATTAATAGGCTTCGTCTGACTTTACATACACAATCCGGACGACTCAATTTTCCAAAGTCTAGTTACGATTGTGTTGGCCCCCCCATCTGTCCACTAACTGGATACAGCTATTTTTTCGTTTCTGCAGTGAATGCTGCAGCACGTAACATCTGGGACCCAAATATAATTACAGTATTGACTGAAATGGTGCAACTAGTTTGGATATGAAAACCTCGTTCCTGCCAATATCCGCCACGCCAGAACAGCAATTTATCCATACAGGCATGTATGCTGCAGCGCTTGTGTTCAGCGAATACAAGGTCCGAGAACGTCCTCATGGTACAATGGCAACACAGCTAGGCCTGAAGGAGGCCAATTCTCGCGATGGCACCAGAAGACAAGTGGCTTCTTGTCGCCATCTGCCCTCCGGAAATGCTTACTCATGGGCTAAATCTGAGTCGAGATCTGTCACATACCTCCAGAGCATGGCAATCATGTACCTTGGTAAGCCTTCTAGCCAACGGCATGCCAATTCCAATTGGCATGGACGGGTGAAAGCGTCATCGCACACGCTGCACGGGATTGTTGCCTGGGACGCCTGCTGCTAGGCACGGTGTGGAAGGATGTAGGGAGTAGGCATTCACCCAAAACACGAAATGCGTACGTGTGCTGAAAGCAGATTCGAGAGACCACAGTACCCAAGCTCAAGTCTGAGGATGTATAATCGTAATCATCTCTGTAAAATGCGGGACGAGATCTGACCGCACCGGAAGGAAAAGGCATGCTGTAAGGCAGCCACACCCTGCACAAGTGACAATGGAACATGCCTCCATGCTGGAAAGTGGCTGCTCGTTAGTAAGGGTGTTGGACCTGTGGAAAACTATCCAGAATGTACATTTCATTTTCCTCGTTGAGTGCGAAATGGTTGCCGAAAATAGTTTGTGTATCAACTTCGAGTCCTCGGCTGAGACTCATCCCTTACCTTTCCCACTTTCTTCGGACGATGCGTGCCACATTCAATCGCCTGGAATGCGTCCAGGTCAACGGAGAGCCAGATTGGTGTTGCAAGCAGTGCATGGCAAATGCATCGTCTTTCTGGCACGTCGGACTCGGCGGCCGCCCAGCGAACTTCAAACTGGCGTACTCACTGGATGACATCAGCCTAATTGTTATTTTCTCTGGAACCAGGATTGAGATGGTCTAGTACTCCGTGTCCAGTGTTTTTAACATTGAAAAACGAATGCAGAATCTTTATTTGGTGCTCCCTTCATTAGGCGGTCCGCACAAGTACGCAGCGTCTATACCCCACCTCTTACTGATGTTTTCAGGTCAGTTGTGGTCATTATGTACCTCCTACTCGTTTGATCGAGATTCCATGCCGCGACATAGCCGACAGGTCGCTGTCGTTGCCGGTACCCGTCTCATTCCGTTCGCCAAGGCTCAGAAATAATACACATCGTGTTCTGAAGGTTCGTTTTCTGGATGTATCATGATATAGCCGGCGTCACCAGTTCATTACCCCGCTCTCCAAACTGGAGGCCATTCCACGCGTAACTACCTCATCCCGCGCGGCTCCGAGTGTTTTCCATCAAACCAGTTGAACTTAATGTTAACGACAGGACTTTGGTTCCGGATGTTTTCCTTGTTTGTTCTCTCCATTGTGGCAACTTGGCACTCGGCGGGCAACGCTCCACTATCTGGTTCCATGCACTCCACGCGTGTCGCCATTCACAAGTCAAAAGGCGCACGAGGTAAGCAGCCTAGCCATTTCCTTCACCATTGGAGTTCACGGAGTCCCTCCCGATAGGATGCCATACCCATTTTTCTACATCTACGTTTCAATCATCATTATGTACTCCCGATGCCTTGGCGGCGCTCGGTGTCCAAACTCTCCGACCGCCTGGCGGTTGGTGTGTCGGGAACCATGCCATGGCAAGAACAAGAGCTCGTCAATGGAGCGAGAGGAATAGCACCTGGGTATAAGAATGTGCCTTGGATATCACCTTGTCTCAACTACCGAGGACTCTCTATCCACATCAACTACTCACTACTCAGCCCCTCTCCAGGACGAGATGTTCAACGAAACTTTCAGCGAGAATGTGAGAATCTATCTTTTTCTGTTGAGGAGCGCATTTAACCAAGCTTTTTTTTATAGGACTCGTGCGACCTAGTAGCCAATGCATTCGCACTGACGACGTACACCTGCCTCTGGGCTACGAATGGTGTTCCGTGTAACACGCGAGTTCTTGGAGGAGATGTTCAAAATCACTTGAAAACTATCCACCGCGTCGCTGAAAACCCCAAGATTCGATGTCTGTGGGGGGGCTGCGAGGAAGTATTGAGCAAAGGTTGTCTTGTTCGGCACGTGCAAGAAAAACATCTGGAATATCGTTGGCCTTGTCCGAGATGTGGCACCACGTTTACCCGTCGAGGGGTCATGGATGCGCATCGTGCTCACTGCACGTCTGCTTGATGCTGAAGTTCGGGGTTGATTTGTAAGTTATCCTTGACAATCGACTCCTCGAGACTATGAGCTAAATTGTCGGGATAGAACTACCCCTTCGAGCAGCCATTCCCTTCGCCTTGCGAGACGTACTGTATGATGTGCATAATACGAATATATCACAATTTTTGTTTAGTTTGCCCAAACCAGTGGTACCATGCCAGGTGGCCTGTTTCCCCACTCTTATCGTGCAAGAGCCGTGATATCAGAGATGTTTAGAACATGACTCAGAGGACTATGGCTGGTCTCCAAGTTTTAGGCGCTTTACACAGCTAATACTTGGCATTGTTTGGGTGTTCAACACGTCCCATCATTTATTGATCTGCGATCGGGCCAACATAACACAGCAAGTGGCATGGGCACGAGCATGTCCTAGAGTCGTTCAGATCTTACGGAGGGCGTCAGGCATTTCCATCCCGCCGCGTCTATATATCGACACACCTTTAACTTCTCAAGTTGCCCCGCCATTGGCATGCACTTGAACAACATCAACTAAGTTACAAACACCGTTAGGGTCCCAACAAGTCCCTCGGATTCGAGCGGTTAGTATTGAGGTGATTGTGAATTTTGGCAGGTCATATAATGCACCCCTGGCTGCTCGCTTTCGTTGGATTTTGTCTTTTCCGAACCTCTAAAATCTTGGCACGCTCTGCCACGACAGCGATTGTGCGGATTCAAGGCACCGGTTCCAGCCAGGACACCAACCCTCCAAGAACAGTGCTACTGCCCTCCGTCTACTGCCATCCGCTAGTGCTTCCAGTGCTTTTTGGTATAAATGTTAGGATTTCTTTCTGAATGCAGAATATTCTGCCTTTGACCCTTTCTTCGCGTGCACCGATGGATGACGCACCACATTTGCATAGTCTGGACTCCATCGAGCAGTTTCCTTCTAGCCCGGAGGGTCATCTTCCCTGCCCGTGGGCGTATCCACCTAACACTTGTCCGTAGGTGCAAATATCGATGCTGAGATGAGTGGAAAATGAAGCTGATCTCCGGGTTTGTCATTACAGTTATTCGTGCATTGAACATCAGAATCCACCTGCCCAGACCCATTTCTTCCAGGGTCTTCCTACCTTCACAGTCTCCAGAGATCATTCGCCGCCTGGGGGCCTGCACACACATATCCTCCCAGGGACCGTGGACCTCAGAGTGCCTGCCATGCTAGGGCCGTACTGCCCTCAATGGAACGGGGTGGACTCTAGCTTCCCCCAGGACAGTCACACATCCACTCCGCAGCCGCCAAACCAGCTTCAGATACTCCATAGGCTTCCTTACGGCTGGTCTCGTGATTTCGAGCCACTTTTATCCTCTAGCATGCAGAGCTTCCCTCAGTCACACCCCCTGGCTCTGAGCCAACCCTGCACAGATAGGGCGCCAGATGACAGATGGATGTTGGACCTTTTGGACGGGAGCGCGCCGGTGGACACATGCCCTTCTCCTGACGGGGATACCAGCCTCTCAGCATCGGGCTTTCTGGACGCCTTTGCGAATTATGACTTCCCTATCGATATACGCGCTGATCTGCAATCCTCGGTTGCAATGACACACACTTCCATGCAATCCATTCCATCCCCTACTTTTACTTGCAATCAGCCAGCCTGTGGCATGGATCGCCAGGCTCGAGAATGCGAGTGGCTTGTCAACGGCGTAATGTGCGGAGCGCCTGTCCTCGCGGACAGGCGAAGCGTCATAGAGCATTTACAGCATTTCCACGACATCAAACCAGGAGAAGAAAAAGCACGTCGAAAATGTTGCTGGGTGCAATGTACAACAGTTTTGAATAAGGAAAGTTTGGGACGACACATCTTGACAGTACATCTGAAGGAGAGAGCGCACTGTTCCGAGTGCGGACAGTTCTTTGCTCGCGACGACTCGCTCAAGCGACACCTGAAGGGAGGTCAGCATAAAACATCTCCCGTGGGCGAGAAGAGTGCCGCGAGACAGCAGCCACGAAGTTAGCAGGACTTCGCGGTCACGATACCGCAGAGAGGACCACGAACATTGTGTGTGGGGTCGAAGTACTTCGCTCCAGCGTCCCATCTTTACTGGCAGTACCTTTTTACGAACGTAGTATATAATGCCAGTCTTCCCTCTGTACGAAATTTCTCAGAATAACTGTTCTCTTGGCCGTGTCAAAACTATCAAGGTAGTTCAAGCAGAAAACGGGCCCGTTCTGGCATAGTTTGAGAGTGGACTTGAGCAACGAAAATCCTAGTCTCGCGTCGCCCCTTACCCGACAGCAGTGTTTGAACCAGAGGCGATATTTTGTCTAGTCGCACACCCATGTTCTATGGAACATCCGGCACATCTGCTGGGTTCTCGTGATCGTGGTATTCAATCAGTCTTTTCCAAGCAACGTTATTCCTGGTGGTTCTCCTCTTCAGATTACATCTTCGGGATTTCAACTTCTCCTCGACTCATCACATGGTCAATTGTGAAGCCCCTTACTTCAGTATTTGCATATGGCAGAGGTACGCTTGATTATATACGTACTTCCCGTCGTCCGATCGTACATGCCATGCTAGAAAAGACAAATGGACCTAATGGAGGTCTTGAGCTTTCTCTTCATGCTTTCGACGATGGAGCGCGAACACGCGGTGAGTCATGACGTTTTAGTAGCCATTAGCACTATTCATGTCAATGGATACTTATTTTTAGAACCCCTAGGATATTCCACGGAGCTATCGAGTAAAACACTAAGGGCGATGCTGAAAGTTTGGCCCTTCCTTCTTTTTTGTGACCCTGCCTCACCCGGCGGCAGGTGTCGTCAAAATGTTTCAGCCCTACCCATTTGGCCACTACATCGACCCTACTCTCTCCCAATAGTGCTTACTTCGAGGTTTCATGGTCTTGGAAACCAACCATAGGATATGTGCATACACTGGTAAATGAGTCTCTGCAGGCCTTCAACTACAATTGTGTGATGACCTTTATGTAATCCTCTCGAAATTGTTGTTCTCAGCCTGTTCACTACTATGAAGTACCGATTTCCGAACTTGGTGGTAGGCATGCTCACACGTGAAAGCGTCCGGAAAGCGCTGAGAAATGCATCCCCACAGACTAGGTATGTCAGCTGCTGTTTCAACGAATCAACATACCGACTGTGGGATTCAGACCATCAACTATCTGACGAGCCACGCCGCCCCACATTGCGGAAGAATGTAATATTCCTGCTAACTGCGTCGCTACGAGCTGCGCTTCACTAACGTACGTCATGCGCAGAATCTGCCCCTTCCTGTGATGGTACAAAACTCAATACGATTATGGGAATTGGAAGGAAACCGTCCGAAGTCCGCAAAAGGCATGTTCGCCCCACTATGAATCCGTACCATCATATGCCAAGCAATTAGGGGTTGAGTCTATAGGAAAACGGGCATTCTTTGGAACCCTCGAGGGTCACGCAAATATTAGGGTCTTTGCTAAAGGCGGACCGGTGGGGGTTAGCCCACCACAAGCAGACCCGACTGTCAAATGAAGACCCTCAATGGTTCATTTAGGCGGTTCTCTGTTGAATGGGTAATTTGAGATATGCAGTGCTTGTGGTAAATCAGAAGCCTAGCTATGATCTAATAAAGCCACTCCACTGGAGGGCCCCGGCCACCCGAGTCTCAGGATGTCATTTTCTTCCTCTCTAAGGCGTTGTTTTCCGGCAGGAAAGTCCCACGGAAACTGCTGAATCAATTATATAAACTAGACTAGGACGCAACACAGGGACACAACGGATTATCTAGTCTAGACCATTAACTAGAGTGGGGCTATCACTAATGTGCTGTGGCAATTATCTGAAAATACAGCAAAGACGGGTCACATATAATATTACCTCTGTCACGCAAACGTAGATGCTGATTCGTCTTCCTGGCAAAGAACAAAACCGCCCTCGAAACCGACGGCATGTTCATCTGTTGCGGTGTCACGCCAACGGCCAACAAGGCTGCGTTCATGAACGTAACCTTTGAATATCCAGCGGCCAGTATTACCATATGGATTGTTTGTCTGATCCGTGATCTAAGACTTGGAAACGAAAAAAAACTTGAGCAAACTTGTTACGTACCGAGGGAATCCGAAGGAAGAGGACCAGACCATCCCAAGGACGAATTCTTCCAATATATGTGTGATAACCCCAAGCTTCCCCCTGTTTTTCGCATGTCTGCACCACAAGTTCGATGATCCGGCGAAAATAATAGCTGGCAAGACACCCACCTCACCAGTAATGATGATGTCCTGTACACCGCTCGGCAATTCTTCGACGAAGTCTTCGTACCCATCCACATCTTCCGCCTCTTCATGTGTCGCAGGATCCAAGCACTCTTGGCGGCACCATTCACGGTCAGATCCACGGGACAGGGACTCGTACGCTTTGATGGAATAAGGCATTCCACGTTCTGGGTGGTATGTCTCGTACCATGTGAGTTTGCCAGTGCTAGGATCGAATATCTCCAGTCCGTCCTGCGAGTCACACGGAAATAAATCATCAGCGAATGGAGTTTGTGACACTTCCTTACACTGCGGCAAGTAAACACCAGGTCTTGAGGGAGCCAAGCATTAAATACATCCTCGCCAAGCCCATGACGGCTGGGTGGAGCAGTGAGCGGCTCGTTGAATGATAGGCAGTGGTGCTCCTGAATGGTGCACGACATCCTCTCCTGGATCAGTTGCACGCTGGTAGCAGGTACACGCGGATCCACGGCCGCATTGAGATGTTCAAAGAAATCGGGGACCTGGACGGATTATTAGTTGAGGGACCAAGTGGACAAACATGAGGTCGACCCACAAGAATGCGACCGGTCCATTTACCAATCATCGTGCCAAGAGTGTAAACAATACCTTTCAAGGGTCGCTCCACCGCCGACGGGGTGTGACAGGCTACCAGGCGGAACCAGTCCTTGTCAAGCTGTTCGCTGGAAACGACCTGGTCGTGTTGGAAGAAACGAGTACGAGTACGATAGTAGAATTCTCTCATGTCTTCCTGCGTCGGCGTAGGATTGTCGAGACCACGGGCAATTGCCTCCTCCCGTGTTGCTGGGTGAAGAGAAATACGCGATCGGAGCGGAACCGTGTCTTGCCAAGCTTCTCGCCGCACGGTGTAGTTTAATAGAGCGGCGGACGTAAGCGGAGGAACTGCGAGCTTAAGTTTGTGACCAAGATAATTAATGTGAGTAACGAGCGGGGGAGGGCCAGAAAAGCCAACGATTTCGTCGTGCTCTCCGCACAAAGGGAGGTAGAAATAAGTATCAGGAGCAAAAATTGAAGGATACTAAACGCAAGTTTTAGCAAGCACAAAAGGGAGTGATACTTCACACTACCTGATAGCCACGAACTAAAAAGGGGAGGATTGCATCCGTAAGTGTGGTGCGAATTGCCGTAGCTTCGGTGCTAACCCTCCCTGGATAACTCTCAGAAGAAATGAACGGTGATAATGGAGAATGCTTGCCTTTATTGCTTGTCATCCAGAGGAGCCATACGGCCAATGACATACACTCGGGATCTAATGCAGTTGGAAAGTTCCTTGGAGCTACCACGCCAGCGACCCAGTCAGGTAGATTTGCCCAATCGACCAGTTGTCTTTCATTGCGGCCGTCGTTCTCGAGTAGCATTAAATACGCTTTCCAAAGAGTTTCTCTGTCAAGAAGAAGGGACCGATTCCCATGCTTGATGTGACATAGCACGGTGAAACGGCTACGAAGCTCTTGGGCGAGGCAAGAGGTGGACAACCACCTTGGTGTGAGTCGACGGTCGATAGCTCCAACGTCGAACTTGTGACGAAAGATGCGGGCGTACAGCCCGCTATTTTTGGTGATAGAAAGATGATTGTACAACGTACGGCACGTGAGCAAGAGCGAGAAGAGGTTGTCGGGGGGACCCAGGAACGGGTCAACGGCCAGATGGAAGGCAATGTCGTCGATAATGGAAGGATAGTGATGAACGAGCCTTTCTATTATAGAGGGGCACGGCATCATGTGCAGGGACTATGACAGGAAGTATTGGAAGGGGAGGACAGCGGAGAAAACACGGCAGGGGGGAGGGTTTATTTAAGTTGACCTTGAAAACGCCTGAATCGGAGCGAATATGGGTTTGATGATAATCTACACACAACGTTGATCGCCGCGACCTTCTCATCTTTTCCCGTCAATTACAGAGGGCCATCTGAATGACCGAATCATTACGAGAAAGCAGGCGTGGACCAGTCCCTAAAACGAGGGCAACGTGAAGCAGTTGCGAGACCGTCACCGTAGCAGAACCGTGGCACACGTACGTTGATGCAGGTCCCTTAAGTTAGCGGACTCCTGGTATGCGACCCGAGTTCAAAATCATAACCCTGCCAGTCTGTTTGAGACTTAGGAGACCGGCCGGCATGATCCAAAAGCAGTAAAGCTCCGGAAATATCCTCGGTTACGACGGCTGTGAAACCTTGCAGGTTGATCGGGAACCGTTCCTCGGCTAGTATCCACTCTCTCAGCGTCCCCGGTTCACACATGACATTTCCTGCCGAGTTCTGCCAGCGAGTGTTGCAATCTTCATCTCAGTCTATCACAACCTTCCAACCCGGCCCGCCCGGCGACAGTTGCCCTGTGCATCGCACTCCACTGACCACATCAGGTCCCACTCCCACAGAAAAAAATCACCACGGGTCTGGGCGGTGACGCCGCGCGAGCGCACCTTCATATCCGCGCAAACTATACATGCCGCGGACTGCCGTGTCCGCCCATCATTTATCTTCGCTACAGGCACCGGGGAATACAATTCTATTCTCGCGTTTCCATTGGAATCGTAGTCATGTGCTCAGTCCAAGGAAGGCCCTACGCAGCGCGGCAGTATGAGCCTTCTAGCGCCCTTTCATAAGTATGACAAACTCTCGCCTCGGTTCACAGGCGGCTTACCATCCCGTGCCAGCTATATTGGTATGCAGACGAGTTGGTTGCATGTGTGCCACTGGTGGCCGGCGATGTGACGGTGGCAACGCGAAAGTACGTTCGTCCTCCACTCCACAATATTGTTGTGATCAGGTTTATGTGCAAGCTCATACACGTAGTTCACGCCTTACAAGTGTCTGGCATCTTCTCACACCTGCGAGGCACATTCAAAGATTTAGGGTTCGAGCTACGAATTGAGGCTCAGGTCGACACCTCTGCCCAGGGTGTACATTGGCTGTGGAGTAATCGAGCGCAGCTTTCGCTCGTGTTTCGTCTGTGTAACCATCAGTGGGCCATTGAGCCCATCGGTGCTGCCGGAACCTGATCTACAAGACCGTCAGAGGCGCATTTGCAAATATTGGAATCGAAATATGGATTCAAACGCGTATGTGCCGGAATGGGCGCTTTGTATTGTTAGCTCCGAACAAAGACAGGGTCTTTTTCTTCCAAACATGTGGATAGTTGATCAGCTTCAACGTGAGTTGTATGCGCGACTCTGGTATTTTGGACTGTACCTGACCCCTGATATGTCATATCCTCCACTTCTCGATCATGGAGGTGAATATCGGCAATGCGTGGGACTCCGACTTCGCTGTTGACACACTGCCAGCATGGCGCACGGCCGAACATGGACCCGAGTGCCATCTCAGTCATTGCATCGTAAGTGTATGTATGCTAGTTATATCGTACCATCTCCGCCAACATAAGATGACACAGGCGAGTGGCGTTCTGTGGCATAGCATACAACTCGGAGCGTTCCGGAACAGAAGCTGAGCATCCCTTGGTGGCTCGCCCTCGCGAGCTTGGAGTGACCGTTTCTCTCCGCAGGTAGATTTGCTTTATGCACAGAGAAGAACAATCAGGGAATTGGCTACCAACGTAGTCGTGCACCTCCTGGCGCTCCAAATTTCCATTCTTCTGATTCCACAGACCAGGTATGCAACGCACAGCATTAAAAGAGCTGCGGACGGCGTTCAGTCAATACATGAATCTAACCTTCTCTCGCAGCGAACGCTGATTCTTTGAGTTTTCTCTGGCTCATGCAAACTATCATACATGATCTTGTCACAGGGTAAGGCAACGAGGTAGGAGAACCGCCCCCGGCCCTTCTTCGAGTATAATTCCGGGTGACTTGCTGCATATTAAGGGCTCCATTAGCGCAGTCTTCCAGAAGAAATGTACGCTGGGTCCCCGTGGTTCTAAGCGCTATTCTGATAGAAGGTTCAGCATGAGCATGTGCCCCCAGACCTCCCCTGATCTATAGATGTCACCGAACCATGCGCATTTTTTCGGCACGATGGGATGTTTCCCCTGATTCGCTTGTCATTCAAGTGATACAATGAAAGAAAGAGCTGATCGTGAATGAGCGCTGGGTAATTCAGCGGGGTGACATGCTCTGACACATGTGAAAGTCAGACGTTGGTTCCGTTCTCTCGCGCTCCGTTCGCATTTTTCCTGATGGGGCCCCAGTCGATACGGTGACCCAGAAAATGGATGGGGTCGAATCGAAGGGAAGCTCGGAGTACCAAGCCAGTGACCACACGCAAAATCAAAATATTCGGGTCTTGCCATTAGCCACAGATCAGTACTACACGTAGGACAACGTACACTCTAGGAATACCTCTTCTGTCAGCCGGTCATCCCGATTACAACTTTCGATGGGTTGCGGAAAATCACGAAGAAATAACGTTACAAACATGGCTTAAAGCTGCGAATTTATGTGATCAACGGCGGCTCATATCCTATCATCATCCGTGATCCTCGCCTAGGCAAATTGGGGTCACGCCACTCATACTAATATTTACAGACTGGATTGTAGCAATTTATCATACAAGTCATTATCTGGACGACGTTCAGGCTGGCTGCCAGACCGGGAACCGTTCACCAGTACATGTCCATACTGCCTTGAACTTTGGTACAGTCTCTGGAACAGAAAAGCATGGAAGATCTACTAGTAATACACCCTATATGAGGGCACATATTAGACAAATTGTTAGGCTCTGTTTTCACCAAATTTCTGGAGTTAAGCACAGTGATCTCTCGACTGAGGTCCTTCGCCTGAAACCCTCAGTGGTCCGCCTTCCTAAATAAGCAGGAACGCGCTTGAGTCTACTAGGGTCTTGGGTGTCGTGACTCGAGACTTTGAGGGATGGTAGACCTCCGGTTATTGACACTCTTTTCAAAGTCCCTCATGCTTTAGCTTCCAAATTATTTTGCTCGACACCGTTCTGCCCACCGATAATTAGATTAAGAGGTGGCGCTTCAACTTATGTAAGTAACTACTCACTGACTCACTGAGGCTCAAGATGGAATCAAACATCAAATCCAAATAGTCATCGCTGATGTGGTCTTCTTCTATCCAATGTGGACCCTGAGTCAAAAGCCTGGGTTGAGAATTCAAATCTGAAACTTGAAACTGGGAGTTCCAGAAAGGGCAAAGTTCAGATAGACACAAAGTTAAGTTTACGCATTGGCAAGGGAACACACTGTCTTAGCTAACGCTGTCCCGGTGGCAGTCACCTCCGAAGCTCACTGAGGGGCAATCTGTCGAATCTCAATCGGTCACAAGGATGTCGCTGCAAATCAAAGGGGTTTGGTAGCCACAAAGCGTAGCCTCAACTAACCTTCGACTCAACCTCTCCTTTCTGCAACTCAAAATCGTATATCTGTGTTCGAAATGATCCGCGTCCTATGCAACGATTTGGGCGGGGGGATAAATCCCTGCCGTCCGACCGCAAATTACGATGGGCGCAGCATGCTGAGATCTGTTTGTATACCTTTTGCAGCGAGTTTCACAACAAAATCTGGGCTGGTTCTTTGGGGCTAGCGCCTTTAGGGTGGGACGGTCGAAACGCATAGCCTCAACTAACGGCGCCCATGCCCCCAGCAGAATGCCGCGCCTTGTGCAGTAGTCCACAATGTCCGTCCATGTCATAAACGGGCGGAGATCGACCTGCGTGTTTGTAGACGGGGTAAGATGCCGTACGAGTGCGGTTCCAGATCGAAGACGCACCTAATTCACGGCCGGAGCAAGCAAATTTTCCTTGACTAGGAGCTCGTCCACGTGTTGTACTCCGAATTAGTTGCTTATCCCCATACTCCTCAGCATCCCTTCCTTCTGGGCCTCCACAATGGCTTTCAGCTCTCTCGACGCATCTGTGGCTCCCCGAGCGGGCTATGAACAAGATACTGGTCAATACAGCCCAAACCGCATGCCTTGAGGGACTTGTCGATTACCCTAGCCACGTTGGCTTTACCGTTGTTTGATTTTAATTTGGAAGTGTAGAAGACGTCGTGGAGACCGCTATCACGGAGGAACTCATGAATCGCGCGCCCACATCCTTCCTCGTTGTAGTACGTACCAATCCGTTGAGTCCTGCGTTGATGTTGCAGAGAATCATGCGTTCGAGGGTGCTCACGATATGCCGATAGCCCGCCTAACTTGGCGCGCAGTCAGCGGTCAAAGCTATTGATCGGTGCTGTCGAGTGGAGCGACCTCGAGCGCCCACCACATCGCCTTATAGGCTTCATCACTGCTCATCTGGTAGGTACCTACGTCCATACTTCAAAAACGGCTTCCTGTGGACCCTTGATTCCGATCTGCGCACTCAGACTCAAGACAAGGATTTGGTTCCCGTCGTTTACATAACTGAGGTGTTTTTTTCCAGTGGAGCAATGCTCAACAACAGATTGCTCACTCCATATTTTGACTGCAAAGTCAATGCTGTTATAGTTCATGGTTAAGGCAATGTTTCAGTGGGTTCGCAAGTACTACAAGACAAGCTACCTGGGCCTTTGGAGGCGGATTCTCATCGTCACATGAGGTGGTCTCACAACTACACAACTCAGAGCAACACCTGGTGTGAAGGAAAAGAAATGTATTATCATCCAGAGTTATGTAAAATGATACAAGAATATGCCACTTTGACGACACCTGTAAACGATTCGTCAATAAAGCCACCTTCCAAAAGATGAACGCCCGCTGCGCCAGAGTGGATCAGACATCCAAAGGAAGGTCCTATTGACCCTCATCGCGCCGACCCCCGCCTCCCGCTCAGCGCACCACAAGGCGGCCCACGCTCGACACATGCTTTTGGGTTCACACGGCCCGAGGGGGAGTGTAAGCGTTTGGCGTTGGGGGAGTACCCCGACCGGAGGGCGCTAGGGTGGAAACTGCGAATAAACGGAAACACTTCATCATACCAACTGGCGCAGCAGAGCAACATGACATAACCGGGACAAAACTCACCTGCAAACGCTCACATCACCAAGCACAGTAGATCATCACCTGGACAAGCGAAATATCAGTAATGAACTTAAAAGCGAAACAATGGAAGTGTCAGACAAAATGGCACTGGCAAGTGCACTGTGCGCTCCGGAGAGCGCTGTTCGTTGCGAACGAACAACTCTGTTCCTCGGCATGGTCGTGTAGGACGGGGAAGAGAAAAAAGTCATCCCGAAGAAAGGAGAGGAAAGAAAAACTTACAAGAAGGTTCGATTGAGGAAAAAAGCAGGCGAACGCGCGAAATTTATAGCGTGAGACTGTATTTGGAAATGGTCTGTGCGCAAATGATTATGTAATTGCCTTTATAAGCCTTTTGTGTGAAGTACTCCAACGTTAACGTCGACAAGATCATCCCCAAAAATTGTTGCCCTGATGTCCGTCCTGGGTTCTCAAATACACTCACCAGTCGTCCATGAACAGCCTCTTCGTCAGCCCCCCCATATCATTGACGTCGATGCCGATGATGCCGATGACATCGTGTATGTTGGTTTGACACGCCCTAACCAACGGAGGCGTGTTTCAGAGGACGGAAGAGTTGTTCCAGTGGCCAGGGAGGTTATAAATGTCGTTGACGACGAAGACGACAACGAAATTCAATTCATCAGCCATAATCCTGCCCGGCCGCGGCCCCCTCTTAGTAGGCTTCACTTCCTGTGTGTGGCACACATCCATTCACCGGCCAACAGTCAGGAGAGAACGCATATTTTCTCCGCCACCTCCTTCGCAAGTTGATGCCATTCCCCCGGTGCCGCGAATCCCTCAAAGGTTCCTCGCATCACACCCACGTCCTCCCGGACCTATCATTCCAGACGAAGATCCATTCCCATTTGAGGCTGACTTGCTGCCTCCCGCTGAACGAGCTCCGATAGCTGCTCCTCCATCTCATCACGTTCCCGTCATGGGCTTTGGTGGCGCGTTACTGGCTGGTGTGAGGCGAATCATGGGCCCTCGCAACGCTTCCCATCGACCTGAGCGCCTTAATAGCTGGGGCGTTCCCGGTTCATTCATCATGCGTTGGGATCCCTTTGACTTCACTGTGGGCGGGGAAGACGACTTTCTGGATGGGTTGGATGAGACTGGTTTCTTGGGCGATGATGGCAATCCCTATGCGGCCCGTAGGGTGAGGAGTCAGATAGAGCGAGTATTCAAGCAACGCGATCACGAAAACCAGGCCGAACCTGATTATAAACCGGATTACACCCATCCAGACCGACCATTGCCTGGTTTCACTCACGATTTCTCCTTATCATCATCACCACCCTCACCTGCCAACCAGGACCATACTTTTGCATTGCATCGTGCTGGCGGTAGCGGGAGCCGACTGTGTGAGGCTACTCTTGTATGTGCTGCTTGCCGTGACCCTCTTGTTCTTGGAGCTTTCGACGTCGGAGAGGGTCGTGCCAAGCGGAGGTTATGGGGCTTGCGCTGTGGCCATTTGCTTGATGGGAAATGCCTTGAAAAGTTGATGGAACCTGCTCTACCTGCTTTTGACCCACCCGAATCAAGTACGACGGAAATGGCTGCCCTAATAGCAAAGTGGCCACCTCAAGATAGCGTAGCTGACTCCAGCTTAGACTCATTGCGATCACGGTTACGCCCGCGTCGTGGGATAGGATCATCCCTCTCGGTCTCTCATCCGGTACCTGCCCCAAATGGGCGCCGTGGCGTCCCGAAAGCTGCGACTCACCGGAGTAATCGTAAGGGCAAGGGCAAAATGAAAGCCCCCGTCGTAGAGGCCGAGCACGAGTGGAGTTGTCCGGTCAATGGGTGTGGACGCGTCCATCTGAGTCTCCTGACAGACGGACGATGGACGATGGACGAGAAGAGAGGTGGCATTGCAGTATTTGTTTGACTGCATGATGTACGTTTACATGTGCTGGCCCCATGTGTATATCCTTGCAGAGGCTGTAATTTCGCATGGGACTGCTATCATATAATTTATATCGCATACGTATTCAATTTCACGTTCCCGGGTTTTCTGGGGCGTGCCTCTGCAACATCGAGCAGGTTTCTAAAACCCGAGGAGGCTCTACGTGATGACCTCGGCCACATGTCATGAACGAAGGTTTGATTCTGCAACGTGTCTGTCGTGTTTACACGCAGTCTCTAGCGTTGGTTCTCCTGCTCGCAACGACTATTCTGACCCGCAGACCACGCGCACTACGCGTGCCAGAACGAACAGCTAGACGGCCGTCGCGTGGCTTACGATCGATATGTCTGTGCTCGTTTCACTGATTACTTTGATATTCATTTGTCACCGTGTTCGCGTTCCGGACTGGCTTCCGCAGGACGCGCGATTCTGGCCCTTCCCTCGTGCTCGACATTCAGCCTTTTATTTCGGCAACCTGGCCTGGGTCCCCGTGTTCTCCCCGCTCCCATCTGGCCTTACTCCTCGACCGCACCGCCGCTAGCAACTATGGGCGACCGGGCCAGCCTTCAAGATATATCTGCCTCCCCACGACGATACATGCAAAGACAATGGAAGAGAAACAAACCTGTAAGCCGCTATCCCTAATTATCCATCAGCCCATATGTGAACCACTGGTAATCTAACAAGGTTGCATCGTCTAGCACCTTCCGCCATCCGATTCGCTCCCGACACTCCGTCTCTGCCCAAATCGTCCACTGTTCGTGTGTGCTCGGTGTGGCTTTGCCAACGCGTGGATCCCCCTGTGTTTGTGGTGCGAATGGACATCGACCGAGGCCACAAAGCAATTCGAAGCGAACCTGCCTCGGCCACGTCGGCTGAGTGCGCCATCGAAGGTAGTCCCAGCGCCAAAGAAGGCCAGGCAGCGTCCTCGGAAGAAAAGGTCGGCCGACTCAACCATCTCGAGCATCGGTCCGCACCCGCCTCATAGCGGGCGCGCAATAACTTCGGCTCACTCTGCCAAAGGCGTGCCTGGTATTAGTACGGTTTTGGAAGCCTTTCACCGTGATGTGTGTCACAGTGGTCGACGGGTGGACCCACATAACGTTGGGGGCGCACATCGCGGCACGGTTGCTCTCTCTGTCGTACCCACGTACTCCCACGGCGTTCAGAAGGAAACGGTCGACGATGGTGGCGCACATCGAGTCGCCACAGCAACCTCGATAACGGTACTTATATTCCTCCTTCTATTCTATGACCCGTGTCCAGAACTGTGAATGTACTGATCTGCGTTTTTCTTCCGTTGTGGCAGCCGCCGCTTCCGACTTGTCCCTTTCCGAACATCGCACCTGAGCGAGACGAGCACCATTCCGAAGGTCGGGAGATGAGGGGAAACTCGAGGCGCCACTGGAGGAGACTGCCAACTCTCAGAGTTAAACCTCCATCCACGCGTTTTCGTGCCTCGTGCTGCTCAGCCCCCCCAGTTGAACATACGGGACTGCAGAACTGCATTGCCACGCAATTCACGGACTCTGCTACCTCCGTGCTCATGGACGCATCAGGTGCTCTGAGTAGCACCGGCTCGTTGGACATGTCGGACGAGGAACACATGCACTCGACGCCGTATATCGGTTCATCGGTGTGTTCC